>CALNHX010001785.1:98993-205751 GCA_940337035.1 Agriotes lineatus | reverse complement strand
GTGTGATTCAATATGAATCCAATCGAAAGAAAAATTCAAACATTCTGTTTTCAAATAATTCGTTATTTTGTGAATGTTAGAGAGCAATTTAAGGGTTCTGAACACCTATAAACATAGCTAGCTGTAGTATAATAGCCTACCTGCATCCGAAACGCTAAAAGTGCTGCTTAAATGAATAATAATTACACCAAAAGGATCTCTCAGTGTCACGTATTGCATTCAAACTGGATGAAAACCTCATATTAGCACCTACGAAGGCTTCTAGGCACTCTTAGGTGTGATTCAATATGAATCCAATCGAAAGAAAAATTCAAACATTCTGTATTCAAATAATTCGTAATTTTGTTTATGTTAGAGGGCAATTTAAGGGTTCTGAACACCTATAAACATAGCTAGCTGTGTATAATAGCCTAACTACAACCGAAACGCTGAAAGTTCTTCTTAAATGAATAATAAGTACACCAAAAGCATCTCTCAGTGTCACATATTGCATTCAAACAGGATGAAAACCTTATATTAGCACTTACAAAGGCTTCTAGCCACGCTTAAGTGTGTTTCAAAATGAATCCAACGAAAGAAAAATACAAACAGTCTGTATTCAAATAATTCGTAATTTTGTATGTTAAAGAGCAATTTTTTAGCTTTAAACGTCTATAAACATAGCTAGCTGTGTATAATAGCCTAACTGCAACCGAAACGCTAAAAGTGTTGCTTAAATGAATACTAAGTACACCAAAAGAATCTCGCAACGTACATATTGCATTAAAACTGTTTGAAAAACCCATATTAGCACTTACGAAGGCTTCTAGGCACTCTTAGGTGTGATTCAATATGAATCCAATCGAAAGAAAAATTCAAACATTCTGTTTTCAAATAATTCGTTATTTTGTGAATGTTAGAGAGCAAATTAAGGGTTCTGAACACCTATAAACATAGCTAGCTGTGTATAATAGCCTACCTGCATCCGAAACGCTAAAAGTGCTGCTTAAATGAATAATAATTACACCAAAAGGATCTCTCAGTGTCACGTATTCCATTCAAACTGGATGAAAATCTCATATTAGCACTTACGAAGGCTTCTAGGCACGCTATGTTAGAGAGCAATTTGAGAACTCTAAACGCATATAAACATGGCTAGCTGTGAATAATGGCATAACTGCAACCGAAACGCTAGAATTGTTGCTTAAATGAATAGTAAGTACACCAAAAGAATCTCGCAACGTACATATTGCATTCAAACTGGTTGAAAACCTTATATTAGCACTTACGAAGGTTTCTAGGCACGCTTAGGTGTGATTCAATATGAATCCAATCGAAAAAAAAATTCAAACAATCTGTATTTAAATAATTCGTTATTTTGTTTATGTAAGAGAGCAATTTAAGGGTTCTGAACACCTATAAACTTAGCTAGCAGTGTATAATAGCCTAACTGCAACCGAAACGCTAAAAGTTCTGCTTAAATAAATAATAAGTACACCAAAAGCATCTCGCAACGTCACATATTACATTAAAACTGGTTGAAAACCTTATATTAGCACTTACGAAGGCTTCTAGGCACGCTTAGGTGTGATTCAATATGAATCCAATCGAAAGAAAAATTCAAGCACTCTGTTTTCAAATAATTCGTTATTTTGTTTATATTAGAGAGCAATTTAAGGGTTCTGAACACCTATAAACATAGCTAGCTGTGTATAATAGCCTACCTGCATCCGAAACGCTAAAAGTGCTGCTTAAATGAATAATAATTACACCAAAAGGATCTCTCAGTGTCACGTATTGCATTCAAACTGGATGAAAACCTCATATTAGCACTTACGAAGGCTTCTAGGCACGCTATGTTAGAGAGCAATTTGAGAACTCTAAACGCATATAAACATGGCTAGCTGTGAATAATGGCATAACTGCAACCGAAACGCTAGAATTGTTGCTTAAATGAATAGTAAGTACACCAAAAGAATCTCGCAACGTACATATTGCATTCAAACTGGTTGAAAACCTTATATTAGCACTTACGAAGGTTTCTAGGCACGCTTAGGTGTGATTCAATATGAATCCAATCGAAAGAAAAATTCAAACAATCTGTATTTAAATAATTCGTTATTTTGTTTATGTAAGAGAGCAATTTAAGGGTTCTGAACACCTATAAACTTAGCTAGCAGTGTATAATAGCCTAACTGCAACCGAAACGCTAAAAGTGCTGCTTAAATAAATAATAAGTACACCAAAAGCAACTCGCAACGTCACATATTACATTAAAACTGGTTGAAAACCTTATATTAGCACTTACGAAGGCTTCTAGGCACGCTTAGGTGTGATTCAATATGAATCCAATCGAAAGAAAAATTCAAGCATTCTGTTTTCAAATAATTCGTTATTTTGTTTATGTTAGAGAGCAATTTAAGGGTTTTGAACACCTATAAACATAGCTAGTTGTGTATAATAGCCTAACTGCAACCGAAACGCTAGAAGTGTTGCTTAAATGAATAGTAAGTACACCAAAAGAATCTCGCAACGTACATATTGCATTCAAACTGGTTGAAAACCTTATATTAGCACTTACGAAGGTTTCTAGGCACGCTTAGGTGTGATTCAATATGAATCCAATCGAAAGAAAAATTCAAACAATCTGTATTTAAATAATTCGTTATTTTGTTTATGTAAGAGAGCAATTTAAAGGTTCTGAACACCTATAAACTTAGCTAGCAGTGTATAATAGCCTAACTGCAACCGAAACGCTAAAAGTGCTGCTTAAATAAATAATAAGTACACCAAAAGCATCTCGCAACGTCACATATTACATTAAAACTGGTTGAAAACCTTATATTAGCACTTACGAAGGCTTGTAGGCACGCTTAGGTGTGATTCAATATGAATCCAATCGAAAGAAAAATTCAAGCATTCTGTTTTCAAATAATTCGTTATTTTGTTTATGTTAAAGAGCAATTTAAGGGTTCTGAACACCTATAAACATAGCTAGCTGTGTATAATAGCCTAACTACAACCGAAACGCTGAAAGTTCTTTTTAAATGAATAATAAGTACACCAAAAGCATCTCTCAGTGTCACATATTGCATTCAAACAGGATGAAAACCTTATATTAGCACTTACAAAGGCTTCTAGCCACGCTTAAGTGTGTTTCAAAATGAATCCAACGAAAGAAAAATACAAACACTCTGTATTCAAATAAATCGTAATTTTGTTTATGTTAAAGAGCAATTTTTTAGCTTTAAACGTCTATAAACATAGCTAGCTGTGTATAATAGCCTAACTGCAACCGAAACGCTAAAAGTGTTGCTTAAATGAATACTAAGTACACCAAAAGAATCTCGCAACGTACATATTGCATTAAAACTGTTTGAAAAACTCATATTAGCACTTACGAAGGCTTCTAGGCACTCTTAGGTGTGATTCAATATGAATCCAATCGAAAGAAAAATTCAAACATTCTGTTTTCAAATAATTCGTTATTTTGTGAATGTTAGAGAGCAATTTAAGGGTTCTGAACACCTATAAACATAGCTAGCTGTGTATAATAGCCTACCTGCATCCGAAACGCTAAAAGTGCTGCTTAAATGAATAATAATTACACCAAAAGGATCTCTCAGTGTCACGTATTGCATTCAAACTGGATGAAAACCTCATATTAGCACTTACGAAGGCTTCTAGGCACGCTATGTTAGAGAGCAATTTGAGAACTCTAAACGCATATAAACATGGCTAGCTGTGAATAATGGCATAACTGCAACCGAAACGCTAGAATTGTTGCTTAAATGAATAGTAAGTACACCAAAAGAATCTCGCAAAGTACATATTGCATTCAAACTGGTTGAAAACCTTATATTAGCACTTACGAAGGTTTCTAGGCACGCTTAGGTGTGATTCAATATGAATCCAATCGAAAGAAAAATTCAAACAATCTGTATTTAAATAATTCGTTATTTTGTTTATGTAAGAGAGCAATTTAAGGGTTCTGAACACCTATAAACTTAGCTAGCAGTGTATAATAGCCTAACTGCAACCGAAACGTTAAAAGTGCTGCTTAAATAAATAATAAGTACACCAAAAGCATCTCGCAACGTCACATATTACATTAAAACTGGTTGAAAACCTTATATTAGCACTTACGAAGGCTTCTAGGCACGCTTAGGTGTGATTCAATATGAATCCAATCGAAAGAAAAATTCAAGCATTCTGTTTTCAAATAATTCGTTATTTTGTTTATGTTAGAGAGCAATTTAAGGGTTCTGAACACCTATAAACATAGCTAGCTGTGTATAATAGCCTAACTACAACCGAAACGCTGAAAGTTCTTCTTAAATGAATAATAAGTACCCAAAAGCATCTCTCAGTGTCACATATTGCATTCAAACAGGATGAAAACCTTATATTAGCACTTACAAAGGCTTCTAGCCACGCTTAAGTGTGTTTCAAAATGAATCCAACGAGAGAAAAATACAAACAGTCTGTATTCAAATAAATCGTAATTTTGTTTATGTTAAAGAGCAATTTTTTAGCTTTAAACGTCTATAAACATAGCTAGCTGTGTATAATAGCCTAACTGCAACCGAAACGCTAAAAGTGTTGCTTAAATGAATACTAAGTACACCAAAAGAATCTCGCAACGTACATATTGCATTAAAACTGTTTGAAAAACTCATATTAGCACTTACGAAGGCTTCTAGGCACTCTTAGGTGTGATTCAATATGAATCCAATCGAAAGAAAAATTCAAACATTCTGTTTTCAAATAATTCGTTATTTTGTAAATGTTAGAGAGCAATTTAAGGGTTCTGAACACCTATAAACATAGCTAGCTGTGTATAATAGCCTACCTGCATCCGAAACGCTAAAAGTGCTGCTTAAATGAATAATAATTACACCAAAAGGATCTCTCAGTGTCACGTATTGCATTCAAACTGGATGAAAACCTCATATTAGCACTTACGAAGGCTTCTAGGCACGCTATGTTAGAGAGCAATTTGAGAACTCTAAACGCATATAAACATGGCTAGCTGTGAATAATGGCATAACTGCAACCGAAACGCTAGAATTGTTGCTTAAATGAATAGTAAGTACACCAAAAGAATCTCGCAACGTACATATTGCATTCAAACTGGTTGAAAACCTTATATTAGCACTTACGAAGGTTTCTAGGCACGCTTAGGTGTGATTCAATATGAATCCAATCGAAAGAAAAATTCAAACATTCTGTTTTCAAATAATTCGTTATTTTGTGAATGTTAGAGAGCAATTTAAGGGTTCTGAACACCTATAAACATAGCTAGCTGTGTATAATAGCCTACCTGCATCCGAAACGCTAAAAGTGCTGCTTAAATGAATAATAATTACACCAAAAGGATCTCTCAGTGTCACGTATTGCATTCAAACTGGATGAAAACCTCATATTAGCACTTACGAAGGCTTCTAGGCACGCTATGTTAGAGAGCAATTTGAGAACTCTAAACGCATATAAACATGGCTAGCTGTGAATAATGGCATAACTGCAACCGAAACGCTAGAATTGTTGCTTAAATGAATAGTAAGTACACCAAAAGAATCTCGCAAAGTACATATTGCATTCAAACTGGTTGAAAACCTTATATTAGCACTTACGAAGGTTTCTAGGCACGCTTAGGTGTGATTCAATATGAATCCAATCGAAAGAAAAATTCAAACAATCTGTATTTAAATAATTCGTTATTTTGTTTATGTAAGAGAGCAATTTAAGGGTTCTGAACACCTATAAACTTAGCTAGCAGTGTATAATAGCCTAACTGCAACCGAAACGTTAAAAGTGCTGCTTAAATAAATAATAAGTACACCAAAAGCATCTCGCAACGTCACATATTACATTAAAACTGGTTGAAAACCTTATATTAGCACTTACGAAGGCTTCTAGGCACGCTTAGGTGTGATTCAATATGAATCCAATCGAAAGAAAAATTCAAGCATTCTGTTTTCAAATAATTCGTTATTTTGTTTATGTTAGAGAGCAATTTAAGGGTTCTGAACACCTATAAACATAGCTAGCTGTGTATAATAGCCTAACTACAACCGAAACGCTGAAAGTTCTTCTTAAATGAATAATAAGTACCCAAAAGCATCTCTCAGTGTCACATATTGCATTCAAACAGGATGAAAACCTTATATTAGCACTTACAAAGGCTTCTAGCCACGCTTAAGTGTGTTTCAAAATGAATCCAACGAGAGAAAAATACAAACAGTCTGTATTCAAATAAATCGTAATTTTGTTTATGTTAAAGAGCAATTTTTTAGCTTTAAACGTCTATAAACATAGCTAGCTGTGTATAATAGCCTAACTGCAACCGAAACGCTAAAAGTGTTGCTTAAATGAATACTAAGTACACCAAAAGAATCTCGCAACGTACATATTGCATTAAAACTGTTTGAAAAACTCATATTAGCACTTACGAAGGCTTCTAGGCACTCTTAGGTGTGATTCAATATGAATCCAATCGAAAGAAAAATTCAAACATTCTGTTTTCAAATAATTCGTTATTTTGTAAATGTTAGAGAGCAATTTAAGGGTTCTGAACACCTATAAACATAGCTAGCTGTGTATAATAGCCTACCTGCATCCGAAACGCTAAAAGTGCTGCTTAAATGAATAATAATTACACCAAAAGGATCTCTCAGTGTCACGTATTGCATTCAAACTGGATGAAAACCTCATATTAGCACTTACGAAGGCTTCTAGGCACGCTATGTTAGAGAGCAATTTGAGAACTCTAAACGCATATAAACATGGCTAGCTGTGAATAATGGCATAACTGCAACCGAAACGCTAGAATTGTTGCTTAAATGAATAGTAAGTACACCAAAAGAATCTCGCAACGTACATATTGCATTCAAACTGGTTGAAAACCTTATATTAGCACTTACGAAGGTTTCTAGGCACGCTTAGGTGTGATTCAATATGAATCCAATCGAAAGAAAAATTCAAACATTCTGTTTTCAAATAATTCGTTATTTTGTGAATGTTAGAGAGCAATTTAAGGGTTCTGAACACCTATAAACATAGCTAGCTGTGTATAATAGCCTACCTGCATCCGAAACGCTAAAAGTGCTGCTTAAATGAATAATAATTACACCAAAAGGATCTCTCAGTGTCACGTATTGCATTCAAACTGGATGAAAACCTCATATTAGCACTTACGAAGGCTTCTAGGCACGCTATGTTAGAGAGCAATTTGAGAACTCTAAACGCATATAAACATGGCTAGCTGTGAATAATGGCATAACTGCAACCGAAACGCTAGAATTGTTGCTTAAATGAATAGTAAGTACACCAAAAGAATCTCGCAACGTACATATTGCATTCAAACTGGTTGAAAACCTTATATTAGCACTTACGAAGGTTTCTAGGCACGCTTAGGTGTGATTCAATATGAATCCAATCGAAAGAAAAATTCAAACAATCTGTATTTAAATAATTCGTTATTTTGTTTATGTAAGAGAGCAATTTAAGGGTTCTGAACACCTATAAACTTAGCTAGCAGTGTATAATAGCCTAACTGCAACCGAAACGTTAAAAGTGCTGCTTAAATAAATAATAAGTACACCAAAAGGATCTCTCAGTGTCACGTATTGCATTCAAACTGGATGAAAACCTCATATTAGCACTTACGAAGGCTTCTAGGCACGCTATGTTAGAGAGCAATTTGAGAACTCTAATCGCATATAAACATGGCTAGCTGTGAATAATGGCATAACTGCAACCGAAACGCTAGAATTGTTGCTTAAATGAATAGTAAGTACACCAAAAGGATCTCGCAACGTACATATTGCATTCAAACTGGTTGAAAACCTTATATTAGCACTTACGAAGGTTTCTAGGCACGCTTAGGTGTGATTCAATATGAATCCAATCGAAAGAAAAATTCAAACAATCTGTTTTCAAATAATTCGTTATTTTGTTTATGTTAGAGAGCAATTTAAGGGTTCTGAACACCTATAAACATAGCTAGCTGTGTATAATAGCCTAACTACAACCGAAACGCTGAAAGTTCTTCTTAAATGAATAATAAGTACACCAAAAGCATCTCTCAGTGTCACATATTGCATTCAAACAGGATGAAAACCTTATATTAGCACTTACAAAGGCTTCTAGCCACGCTTAAGTGTGTTTCAAAATGAATCCTACGAAAGAAAAATACAAACAGTCTGTATTCAAATAAATCGTAATTTTGTTTATGTTAAAGAGCAATTTTTTAGCTTTAAACGTCTATAAACATAGCTAGCTGTGTATAATAGCCTAACTGCAACCGAAACGCTAAAAGTGTTGCTTAAATGAATACTAAGTACACCAAAAGAATCTCGCAACGTACATATTGCATTAAAACTGTTTGAAAAACTCATATTAGCACTTACGAAGGCTTCTAGGCACTCTTAGGTGTGATTCAATATGAATCCAATCGAAAGAAAAATTCAAACATTCTGTTTTCAAATAATTCGTTATTTTGTGAATGTTAGAGAGCAATTTAAGGGTTCTGAACACCTATAAACATAGCTAGCTGTGTATAATAGCCTACCTGCATCCGAAACGCTAAAAGTGCTGCTTAAATGAATAATAATTACACCAAAAGGATCTCTCAGTGTCACGTATTGCATTCAAACTGGATGAAAACCTTATATTAGCACTTACGAAGGTTTCTAGGCACGCTTAGGTGTGATTCAATATGAATCCAATCGAAAGAAAAATTCAAACAATCTGTATTTAAATAATTCGTTATTTAGTTTATGTAAGAGAGCAATTTAAGGGTTCTGAACACCTATAAACTTAGCTAGCAGTGTATAATAGCCTAACTGCAACCGAAACGCTAAAAGTGCTGCTTAAATAAATAATAAGTACACCAAAAGCATCTCGCAACGTCACATATTACATTAAAACTGGTTGAAAACCTTATATTAGCACTTACGAAGGCTTCTAGGCACGCTTAGGTGTGATTCAATATGAATCCAATCGAAAGAAAAATTCAAGCATTCTGTTTTCAAATAATTCGTTATTTTGTTTATGTTAGAGAGCAATTTAAGGGTTCTGAACACCTATAAACATAGCTAGCTGTGTATAATAGCCTAACTACAACCGAAACGCTGAAAGTTCTTTTTAAATGAATAATAAGTACACCAAAAGCATCTCTCAGTGTCACATATTGCATTCAACCAGGATGAAAACCTTATATTAGCACTTACAAAGGCTTCTAGCCACGCTTAAGTGTGTTTCAAAATGAATCCAACGAGAGAAAAATACAAACAGTCTGTATTCAAATAAATCGTAATTTTGTTTATGTTAAAGAGCAATTTTTTAGCTTTAAACGTCTATAAACATAGCTAGCTGTGTATAATAGCCTAACTGCAACCGAAACGCTAAAAGTGTTGCTTAAATGAATACTAAGTACACCAAAAGGATCTCGCAACGTACATATTGCATTAAAACTGTTTGAAAAACTCATATTAGCACTTACGAAGGCTTCTAGGCACTCTTAGGTGTGATTCAATATGAATCCAATCGAAAGAAAAATTCAAACATTCTGTTTTCAAATAATTCGTTATTTTGTGAATGTTAGAGAGCAATTTAAGGGTTCTGAACACCTATAAACATAGCTAGCTGTGTATAATAGCCTACCTGCATCCGAAACGCTAAAAGTGCTGCTTAAATGAATAATAATTACACCAAAAGGATCTCTCAGTGTCACGTATTGCATTCAAACTGGATGAAAACCTCATATTAGCACTTACGAAGGCTTCTAGGCACGCTATGTTAGAGAGCAATTTGAGAACTCTAAACGCATATAAACATGGCTAGCTGTGAATAATGGCATAACTGCAACCGAAACGCTAGAATTGTTGCTTAAATGAATAGTAAGTACACCAAAAGAATCTCGCAACGTACATATTGCATTCAAACTGGTTGAAAACCTTATATTAGCACTTACGAAGGTTTCTAGGCACGCTTAGGTGTGATTCAATATGAATCCAATCGAAAGAAAAATTCAAACAATCTGTATTTAAATAATTCGTTATTTTGTTTATGTAAGAGAGCAATTTAAGGGTTCTGAACACCTATAAACTTAGCTAGCTGTGTATAATAGCCTACCTGCATCCGAAACGCTAAAAGTGCTGCTTAAATGAATAATAATTACACCAAAAGGATCTCTCAGTGTCACGTATTGCATTCAAACTGGATGAAAACCTCATATTAGCACTTACGAAGGCTTCTAGGCACGCTATGTTAGAGAGCAATTTGAGAACTCTAAACGCATATAAACATGGCTAGCTGTGAATAATGGCATAACTGCAACCGAAACGCTAGAATTGTTGCTTAAATGAATAGTAAGTACACCAAAAGAATCTCGCAACGTACATATTGCATTCAAACTGGTTGAAAACCTTATATTAGCACTTACGAAGGTTTCTAGGCACGCTTAGGTGTGATTCAATATGAATCCAATCGAAAGAAAAATTCAAACATTCTGTTTTCAAATAATTCGTTATTTTGTGAATGTTAGAGAGCAATTTAAGGGTTCTGAACACCTATAAACATAGCTAGCTGTGTATAATAGCCTACCTGCATCCGAAACGCTAAAAGTGCTGCTTAAATGAATAATAATTACACCAAAAGGATCTCTCAGTGTCACGTATTGCATTCAAACTGGATGAAAACCTCATATTAGCACTTACGAAGGCTTCTAGGCACGCTATGTTAGAGAGCAATTTGAGAACTCTAAACGCATATAAACATGGCTAGCTGTGAATAATGGCATAACTGCAACCTAAACGCTAGAATTGTTGCTTAAATGAATAGTAAGTGCACCAAAAGAATCTCGCAACGTACATATTGCATTCAAACTGGTTGAAAACCTTATATTAGCACTTACGAAGGTTTCTAGGCACGCTTAGGTGTGATTCAATATGAATCCAATCGAAAGAAAAATTCAAACAATCTGTATTTAAATAATTCGTTATTTTGTTTATGTAAGAGAGCAATTTAAGGGTTCTGAACACCTATAAACATAGCTAGCTGTGTATAATAGCCTACCTGCATCCGAAACGCTAAAAGTGCTGCTTAAATGAATAATAATTACACCAAAAGGATCTCTCAGTGTCACGTATTGCATTCAAACTGGATGAAAACCTCATATTAGCACTTACAAAGGCTTCTAGGCACGCTATGTTAGAGAGCAATTTGAGAACTCTAAACGCATATAAACATGGCTAGCTGTGAATAATGGCATAACTGCAACCGAAACGCTAGAATTGTTGCTTAAATAAATAGTAAGTACACCAAAAGAATCTCGCAACGTACATATTGCATTCAAACTGGTTGAAAACCTTATATTAGCACTTACGAAGGTTTCTAGGCACGCTTAGGTGTGATTCAATATGAATCCAATCGAAAGAAAAATTCAAACAATCTGTATTTAAATAATTCGTTATTTAGTTTATGTAAGAGAGCAATTTAAGGGTTCTGAACACCTATAAACTTAGCTAGCAGTGTATAATAGCCTAACTGCAACCGAAACGCTAAAAGTGCTGCTTAAATAAATAATAAGTACACCAAAAGCATCTCGCAACGTCACATATTACATTCAAACTGGTTGAAAACCTTATATTAGCACTTACGAAGGCTTCTAGGCACGCTTAGGTGTGATTCAATATGAATCCAATCGAAAGAAAAATTCAAGCATTCTGTTTTCAAATAATTCGTTATTTTGTTTATGGTAGAGAGCAATTTAAGGGTTCTGAACACCTATAAACATAGCTAGCTGTGTATAATAGCCTAACTACAACCGAAACGCTGAAAGTTCTTCTTAAATGAATAATAAGTACACCAAAAGCATCTCTCAGTGTCACATATTGCATTCAAACAGGATGTAAACCTTATATTAGCACTTACAAAGGCTTCTAGCCACGCTTAAGTGTGTTTCAAAATGAATCCAACAAAAGAAAAATTCAAACAGTCTGTATTCAAATAAATCGTAATTTTGTTTATGTTAAAGAGCAATTTTTTAGCTTTAAACGTCTATAAACATAGCTAGCTGTGTATAATAGCCTAACTGCAACCGAAACGCTAAAAGTGTTGCTTAAATGAATACTAAGTACACCAAAAGGATTTCGCAACGTACATATTGCATTAAAACTGTTTGAAAAACTCATATTAGCACTTACGAAGGCTTCTAGGCACTCTTAGGTGTGATTCAATATGAATCCAATCGAAAGAAAAATTCAAACATTCTGTTTTCAAATAATTCGTTATTTTGTGAATTTTAGAGAGCAATTTAAGGGTTCTGAACACCTATAAACATAGCTAGCTGTGTATAATAGCCTACCTGCATCCGAAACGCTAAAAGTGCTGCTTAAATGAATAATAATTACACCAAAAGGATCTCTCAGTGTCACGTATTGCATTCAAACTGGATGAAAACCTCATATTAGCACTTACGAAGGCTTCTAGGCACGCTATGTTAGAGAGCAATTTGAGAACTCTAAACGCATATAAACATGGCTAGCTGTGAATAATGGCATAACTGCAACCGAAACGCTAGAATTGTTGCTTGAATGAATAGTAAGTACACCAAAAGGATCTCGCAACGTACATATTGCATTCAAACTGGTTGAAAACCTTATATTAGCACTTACGAAGGTTTCTAGGCACGCTTAGGTGTGATTCAATATGAATCCAATCGAAAGAAAAATTCAAACAATCTGTATTTAAATAATTCGTTATTTTGTTTATGTAAGAGAGCAATTTAAGGGTTCTGAACACCTATAAACTTAGCTAGCAGTGTTTAATAGCCTAACTGCAACCGAAACGCTAAAAGTGCTGCTTAAATAAATAATAAGTACACCAAAAGCATCTCGCAACGTCACATATTACATTCAAACTGGTTGAAAACCTTATATTAGCACTTACGAAGGCTTCTAGGCACGCTTAGGTGTGATTCAATATGAATCCAATCGAAAGAAAAATTCAAGCATTCTGTTTTCAAATAATTCGTTATTTTGTTTATGTTAGAGAGCAATTTAAGGGTTCTGAACACCTATAAACATAGCTAGCTGTGTATAATAGCCTAACTGCAACCGAAACGCTAAAAGTGCTGCTTAAATGAATAATAAGTACACCAAAAGGATCTCTCAGTGTCACGTATTGCATTCAAACTGGATGAAAACCTCGTATTAGCACTTACAGAGGCTTCTAGGCACGTTTAGGTGTGTTTCAATACGAATCCAATCGAAAGAAAGATACAAACAATCTGTATTCATTTAATTCGTAAATTTGTTTATGTTAGAGAGCAATTTCAGAGCACTAAACGTCTCCATGCTCCATGTTTAACAAAAAATACTGCAATAAGGATCTAACGCACTCAAAATTCATGCCTACGATTTATCTATGTTATACAGAGACGACAGCATGTATCTCATAAATTGAAAGAGAGGAACTATCTTAGCATGTCCAACAGACGTAAATTACATACTGCAGTTTTTTATTTAAAAATAATTAACAATCAAGAGCCACCTTACTTGTTCGATAAAATTTCCTTTAGATCCGATGATCATCAAGTTAATATTAGAACAAAAAGTGCATTGACAATTCCACGGTTTAGAACTTATTTATTTAAAAGATCTTTTTCATATAATATTGTCTATTATTATAATAATATAATACCTCGCCAATTAAGAACCCTACCTGAAACCAAGTTTAAAAGTACTTTTAAAAAGCTTTTATTAAATCAGTAATATTTTCTGTCAGCTACTGGATATTACATAATACAATCGTCCAGCTGCTTTATTTTCCTAATTTTGTGGTACAGGTGCTGTGGAAGACCAATTAACCTGCCATCAGGTGAGTCAAACTGAACAGCGCCGATTTTCCAAAATTTAGTTTTTATTGCACCTTATGTAATCTGCTTTTTTTGGAAATAAATGTTTATATTATTATTATTATTATAAATATGGCTAGCTGTGTATAATACCCTAACTGCAACCAAAACGCTAAAAGTGCTGCTCAAACGGATAACAAGTACACCAAAAGCATCTCGCAACGTCACAGATTGCATTCAAACTGGTTGAAAACTTCATATTGGCACTTACGAAGGCTTCTAGGCACGCTTAGGTGTGATTCAATATGAATCCAATCGAAAGAAAAATTCAAACATTCTGTATTCAAATAATTCGTTATTTTGTTTAAGATAGAGAGCAATTTAATGATTCTGAACACCTATAAACTTAGCTAGCTGTGTATAATAGCCTAACTGCAACCGAAACGCTAAAAGCGCTGCTTAAATAGACAATTAGTACACCGAAAGCGTCTCGCAACGTCACATATTGCATTCTAATTGCATGAAAACCTCATATTAGCACTTACGAAATCTTCTAGGCACGCTTGGTGTGATTCGATATGAATTCAATCGAAAGAAAAATTTTAACATTTTGTATTCAAATAATTCGTTATTTTGTTCAAGTTAGAAAGCAATTTAAGGGTTTTGAACATCTATAAACTTAGCTAGCTGTGTATAATAGCCTAACTGCAACCGAAACGCTAAAAGTGCTACTTAAATAAATAATTAGAACACCGAAAATCTCGCGCAGTGTCACATATTGCATTCAAACTGGATGAAAACCTCATATTAGCACTTACGAAGGTTTCTAGGCACGCTTAGGTGTGTTTCAATATGAATCCAATCGAAAAAAAAATTCAAACGTTCTCTATTCAAATGATTAGTTATTTTGTTTATGTTAGAGGGCAATTTAAGGGTTCTGAACACCTATAAACTTAGCTAGCTGTGTATAATAGCCTACCTGCAAACGAAACGCTAAAAGTGCTGCTTAAATAAATAATGAGTACACCGAAAGCACCTTGCAGTGTCACATATTGCGTTCAAACGCGATGAAAACCTAATATTAGCGCTTACGAAGGCTTCTAGGCACGCTTAGGTGTGATTCAATATGAATCCAATCAAAAGAAAAATTCAAACACTCTGTATTCAAATAATTCGTTATTTTGTTTAAGGTAGAGAGCAATTTAAGGGTTCTGAACACCTATAAACATAGCTAGCTGTGTATAATAGCCTAACTGCAACCGAAACGCTAAAAGTGCTGCTTAAATGAATAATAAGTACACCAAAAGGATCTCTCAGTGTCACGTATTGCATTCAAACTGGTTGAAAACCTCATATTAGCACTTACGAAGGCTTCTAGGCACGCTTAGGTGTGATTCAATATGAATCCAATAGAAAGAAAAATTCAAACAATCTGTATTTAAATAATTCGTTGTTTTGTTTATGTTAGAGAGCAATTTAAGGGTTCTGAACACCTATAAAGTTAACTAGCAGTGTATAATAGCCTAACTGCAACCGAAACAATGAAAGTGCTGCTTAAATAAATATAAAGTACACCAAAAGCATCTCGTAACGTCACATATTGCATTAAAACTGGTTGAAAACCTCATATTAGCACTTACGAAGGCTTCTAGGCACGCTTAGGTGTGATTCAATATGAATCCAATCGAAAGAAAAATCCAAACATTCTGTTTTCAAATAATTCGTTATTTTGTTTATGTTAGAGAGTAATTTAAGGGTTCTGAACACCTATAAACATAGCTAGCTGTGTATAATAGCCTAACTGCAACCGAAACGCTAAAAGTTATGCTTAAATAAATTATTAGTACACCGAAAATATCGCGCAGCGTCACATATTGCATTTAAACTGGATGAAAACTTCATATTAGCGCCTACGAAGGTTTCTAGGCACGCTTAGGTGTGTTTTAATATGAATCCAATCGATACAAAATTTCAAACAATCTGTATTCAAATAATTCGTTATTTTGTTTATGTTAGAGGGCAATTAAGGGTTCTGAACACCTATAAACATAGCTAGCTGTGTATAATAGCCTAACTGCAACCGAAACGCTAAAAGTGCAGCCTAAATAAATAATAAGTACATCAAAAGCATCTCTCAGTGTCACATATTGCATTCAAACTGAATGAAAACCTCATATTAGCACTTACAAAGGTTTCTAGGCACGCTTAGGTGTGTTTCAATATGAATCCAATCCAAACAAAATTTCAAACAATCTGTATTCAAATAATTCGTTATTTTGTTTATGTTAGAGGGCAATTTAAGGGTTCTGAACACCTATAAACATAGCTAGCTGTGTATAATAGCCTAACTGCAACCGAAACGCTAAAAGTGCTGCCTAAACGAATAATAAATACACCAGAAGCATCTCGCTACGTCACATATTGCATTCAAACAGGTTTAGAACCCCATATTAGCACATACGAAAGCTTCTATTCAGGCTATGTTAGCGAGCAATTTTAGAAATCTAAACGCATATGAACATGGCTAGCTGTGTATAATGGCCTAACTGCAACCGAAACGCTAGAAGTGTTGCCTAAATGAATACTAAGTACACCAAAGGAATCTCTCAACGTACATATTGCATTAAAACTGGTTGAAAAACTCATATGAGCACTTACGAAGGCTTCTAGGCACTCTTAGGTGTGATTCAATATGAATCCAATCAAAAGAAAAATTCAAACACTCTGTATTCAAATAATTCGTTATTTTGTTTAAGTTAGAGAGCAATTTAAGGGTTCTGAACACCTCTAAAGTTAGCTAGCAGTGTATAATAGCCTAACTGCAACCGAAACGCTAAAAGTAATGCTTAAATAAATAATAAGTACACCAAAAGCATCTCGCAACGTCACATATTGCATTAAAACTGGTTGAAAACCTCATATTAGCACTTACGAAGGCTTCTAGGCACGCTATGTTAGAGAGCAATTTGAGAACTCTAAACGCATATAAACATGGCTAGCTGTGAATAATGGCCTAACTGCAACCGAAACGCTAGAAGTGTTGCTTAAATGAACAGTAAGTACACCAAAAGAATCTCGCAACGTACATATTGCATTCAAACTGGTTGAAAACCTCATATTAGCACTTACGAAGGCTTCTAGGCACGCTATGTTAGAGAGCAATTTGAGAACTCTAAACGCATATAAACCTAGCTAGCTGTGTATAATAGCCTAACTGCAACCGAAACGCTAAAAGTGCTGCTTAAATGAATAATAAGTACACCAAAAGCAGCACGCAACGTCACATATTGCATACAACCTGGTTGAAAATTTCATATTGGCACTTACGAAGGCTTCTAGGCACGTTTAGGTGTGATTCAATATGAATCCAATCGAAAGAAAAATTCAAAAATTCTGTATTTAAATAATTCGTTATTTTGTTTATGTTAGAGATCAATTTAAGGGTTCTGAACACCTATAAAGTTAACTAGCAGTGTATAATAGCCTAACTGCAACCGAAACAATGAAAGTGCTGCTTAAATAAATATAAAGTACACCAAAAGCATCTCGTAACGTCACATATTGCATTAAAACTGGTTGAAAACCTCATATTAGCACTTACGAAGGCTTCTAGGCACGCTTAGGTGTGATTCAATATGAATCCAATCGAAAGAAAAATCCAAACATTCTGTTTTCAAATAATTCGTTATTTTGTTTATGTTAGAGAGTAATTTAAGGGTTCTGAACACCTATAAACATAGCTAGCTGTGTATAATAGCCTAACTGCAACCGAAACGCTAAAAGTTATGCTTAAATAAATTATTAGTACACCGAAAATATCGCGCAGCGTCACATATTGCATTTAAACTGGATGAAAACTTCATATTAGCGCCTACGAAGGTTTCTAGGCACGCTTAGGTGTGTTTTAATATGAATCCAATCGATACAAAATTTCAAACAATCTGTATTCAAATAATTCGTTATTTTGTTTATGTTAGAGGGCAATTAAGGGTTCTGAACACCTATAAACATAGCTAGCTGTGTATAATAGCCTAACTGCAACCGAAACGCTAAAAGTGCAGCCTAAATAAATAATAAGTACATCAAAAGCATCTCTCAGTGTCACATATTGCATTCAAACTGAATGAAAACCTCATATTAGCACTTACAAAGGTTTCTAGGCACGCTTAGGTGTGTTTCAATATGAATCCAATCCAAACAAAATTTCAAACAATCTGTATTCAAATAATTCGTTATTTTGTTTATGTTAGAGGGCAATTTAAGGGTTCTGAACACCTATAAACATAGCTAGCTGTGTATAATAGCCTAACTGCAACCGAAACGCTAAAAGTGCTGCCTAAACGAATAATAAATACACCAGAAGAATCTCGCTACGTCACATATTGCATTCAAACAGGTTTAGAACCCCATATTAGCACATACCAAAGCTTCTATTCAGGCTATGTTAGCGAGCAATTTTAGAAATCTAAACGCATATGAACATGGCTAGCTGTGTATAATGGCCTAACTGCAACCGAAACGCTAGAAGTGTTGCCTAAATGAATACTAAGTACACCAAAGGAATCTCTCAACGTACATATTGCATTAAAACTGGTTGAAAAACTCATATGAGCACTTACGAAGGCTTCTAGGCACTCTTAGGTGTGATTCAATATGAATCCAATCAAAAGAAAAATTCAAACACTCTGTATTCAAATAATTCGTTATTTTGTTTAAGTTAGAGAGCAATTTAAGGGTTCTGAACACCTCTAAAGTTAGCTAGCAGTGTATAATAGCCTAACTGCAACCGAAACGCTAAAAGTAATGCTTAAATAAATAATAAGTACACCAAAAGCATCTCGCAACGTCACATATTGCATTAAAACTGGTTGAAAACCTCATATTAGCACTTACGAAGGCTTCTAGGCACGCTATGTTAGAGAGCAATTTGAGAACTCTAAACGCATATAAACATGGCTAGCTGTGAATAATGGCCTAACTGCAACCGAAACGCTAGAAGTGTTGCTTAAATGAACAGTAAGTACACCAAAAGAATCTCGCAACGTACATATTGCATTCAAACTGGTTGAAAACCTCATATTAGCACTTACGAAGGCTTCTAGGCACGCTATGTTAGAGAGCAATTTGAGAACTCTAAACGCATATAAACCTAGCTAGCTGTGTATAATAGCCTAACTGCAACCGAAACGCTAAAAGTGCTGCTTAAATGAATAATAAGTACACCAAAAGCAGCACGCAACGTCACATATTGCATACAACCTGGTTGAAAATTTCATATTGGCACTTACGAAGGCTTCTAGGCACGTTTAGGTGTGATTCAATATGAATCCAATCGAAAGAAAAATTCAAAAATTCTGTATTTAAATAATTCGTTATTTTGTTTATGTTAGAGATCAATTTAAGGGTTCTGAACACCTATAAACTTAGCTAGCAGTGTATAATAGCCTAACTGCAACCGAAACGCTGAAAGTGCTGCTTAAATAAATAATAAGTACACCAAAAGCATCTCGTAACGTCACATATTGCATTACAACTGGTTGAAAACCTCATATTAGCACTTACGAAGGTTTCTAGGCACGCTTAGGTGTGATTCAAAATGAATCCAATCGAAAGAAATATTCAAACATTCTGTATTCAATGAAATTGTTATTTTGTTTATGTTAGAGGGCAATTTAAGGGTTCTGAACACCTATAACCATAGCTAGCTGTGTATAATAGCTTAACTGTAACCGAAACGCTAAAAGTGCTGCTTAAATGAATAATAAGTAATCCAAAAGCAGCACGCAACGTCACATATTGCATTCAACCTGGTTGAAAATTTCATATTGGCACTTACGAAGGCTTCTAGGCACGTTTAGGTGTGATTCAATATGAATCCAATCGAAAGAAAAATTCAAACATTCTGTATTTAAATAATTAGTTATTTTGTTTATGTTAGAGATCAATTTAAGGGTTCTGAACACCTATAAACTTAGCTAGCAGTGTATAATAGCCTAACTGCAACCGAAACGCAGAAAGTGCTACTTAAATAAATAATAAGTACACCAAAAGCATCTCGTAACGTCACATATTGCATTAAAACTGGTTGAAAACCTCATATTAGCACTTACGAAGGCTTCTAGGCACGCTTAGGTGTGATTCAATATGAATCCAATCGAAAGAAAAATTCAAACACTCTGTATTTAAATAATTCGTTATTTTGTTTATGTTAGAGAGCAATTTAAGGGTTCTGAACACCTATAAACCTAGCTAGCAGTGTATAATAGCCTAACTGCAACCGAAACGCTGAAAGTGCTGCTTAAATAAATAATAAGTACACCAAAAGCATCTCGTAACGTCACATATTGGATTAAAACTGGTTGAAAACCTCATATTAGTACTTACGAAGGCTTCTAGGCACGCTTATGTGTGATTCAATATGAATCCAATCGAAAGAAAAATTAAAACATTCTGTTTTCAAATAATTCGCTATTTTGTTTATGTTAGAGTATAATTTAAGGGTTCTGAACACCTATAAACATAGCTAGCTGTGTATAATAGCCTAACTACAACCTATACGCTAAAAGTGCTGCTTAAACGAAGAATAAGTACACCAAAAGCATCTCGCAGTGTCACATACTGCATGAAAACTGGATGAAAACCTCATATTAGCACTTACGAAGGCTTCTAGTCACGCTTTAGTGTGTTTCAATATGAATCCAATCGAAACAAAAATTCAAACAATCTGTAATCAAATAATACATTATTTTGTTTATGTTATAGGGCAATTTAGGGGTTCTGAACACCTATAAACTTAGCTAGCTGTGTATAATAGCCTAACTGCAACCAAAACGCTAAAAGTGCTAATTAAATAAATTATTAGTACCCCGAAAGCATTTCGCAGTGTCACATATTGCATTCAAACTGGATGAAAACCTCATATTAGCACTTACGAAGGCTTCTAGGCACGCTTAGGTGTGATTCAATATGAATCCAATCGAAACAAAAATTCAAACATTCTGTATTCATATAATTCGTTATTTTGTTTAAGTTAGAGTGCAATTTAAGGATTCTGAACACCTATAAACCTATCTAGCTGTGTATAATAGCCTAACTGCAACCAAAACGCTAAAAGTGCTAATTAAATAAATTATTAGTACCCCGAAAGCATTTCGCAGTGTCACATATTGCATTCAAACTGGATGAAAACCTCATATTAGCACTTACGAAGGTTTCTAGGCACGCTTAGGTGTGATTCAATATGAGTCCAATCGAAAGAAAAATTAAAACATTCTGTTTTCAAATAATTCTTTATTTTGTTTATGTTAGAGAGTAATTTAAGGGTTCTGACCACCTATAAACATAGCTAGCTGTGTATAATAGCCTAACTACAACCGAAACGCTAAAAGTGCTGCTTACATGAATAATAAGTACACCAAAAGCATCTCTCAGTGTCACGTATTGCATTCAAACTGGATGAAAACCTCATATTAGCACTTACGAAGGCTTCTAGGCACGCTTTAGTGTGTTTCAATACGGATCCAATGGAAACAAAGATTCAAACATTCTGTATTCAAATAATTCGTCATTTTGTTTTTGTTAGAGTGCAATTTAAGGGTTCTGAACACCTATAAACTTAGCTAGCTGTGTATAATAGCCTAACTGCAACCGAAACGTTAAAAGTGCTGCTTAAATAAATAATTAGTACACCGAAAATATCGCGCAGTGTCAGATATTGCATTCAAACTGGATGAAAACCTCATATTAGCACTTACGAAGGTTTCTAGGCACGCTTAGGCGTGTTTCAATATGAATCCAATCGAAACAAAATTTCAAACATTCTGTATTCAAATAATTCGTTATTTTGTTTATGTTAGAGGGCAATTTAAGGGTTCTGAACACCTATAAACATAGCTAGCTGTGTATAATAGACTAACTGCAACCGACACGCTGAAAGTGCTGATTAAATAAATAATAAGTACACGAAAAGCATTTCTCAGTGTCACATATTGCATTCAAACTGGTTGAAAACCTCATATTAGTACTTACGAAGGCTTCTAGGCACGCTTAGGTGTGTTTCAATATGAATCCAATAGAAAGAAAAATACAAACAATCTGTATTCAATTAATTCGTAAATTTGTTTATGTTAGAGAGCAATTTCGTGGCACTAAACGTCTATAAACATGGCAAGTTGTGTATAATACCTGCAACCAAAACGCTAAAAGTGCTGCTCAAACGGATAACAAGTACACCAAAAGCATCTCAAAACGTCACAGATTGCATTCAAACTGGTTGAAAACCTCATATTAGCACTTACGAAGGTTTCTAGGCACGCTTAGGTGTGATTCAATATGAATCCAATCGAAAGAAAAATTCAAAAATTCTGTATTCAAATAATTCGTTATTTTGTTTAAGTTAGAGAGCAATTTAATGATGCTGAACACCTATAAACATAGCTAGCTGTGTATAATAGCCTAACTGCAACCGAAATGCTAAAAGTGCTGCTTAAATAGATAATTAGTACACCGAAAGCGTCTCGCAACGTTACATATTGCATTGAAACTGCATGAACACCTCATATTAGCACTTACGAAACCTTCTAGGCACGCTTAGGTGTGATTCAATATGAATTCAATCGAAAGAAACATTCAAACATTTTGTATTCAAATAATTCGTCATTTTGTTTAAGTTAGAGAGCAATTTAAGGGTTTTGAACACCTATAAACTTAGCTAGCTGTGTATAATAGCCTAACTGCAACCAAAACGCTAAAAGTGCTACTTAAATAAATAATTAGTACACCGAAAATATCGCGCAGTGTCACATATTTTATTCAAACTGGAGGCTAACCTCATCTTAGCACTTACGAAGGCTTTTAGGCACGCTTAGGTGTGATTCAATATGAATCCAATCGAAAGAAAAATTCAAACATTCTGTATTCAAATAATTCGTTATTTTGTTTAAGTTAGAGAGCAATTTAATGATTCTGAACACCTATAAACATAGCTAGCTGTGTATAATAGCCTAACTGCAACCGAAATGCTAAAAGTGCTGCTTAAATAGATAATTAGTACAACGAAAGCGTCTCGCAACGTCACATATTGCATTGAAACTGCATGAAAACCTCATATTAGCACTTAGGAAACCTTCTAGGCACGCTTAGATGTGATTCAATATGAACTCAATCGAAAGAAACATTCAAACATTTTGTATTCAAATAATTCGTTATTTTTTTTAAGTTAGAGAGCAATTTAAGGGTTTTGAACACCTATAAACTTAGCTAGCTGTGTATAATAGCCTAACTGCAACCGAAACGCTAAAAGTGCTACTTAAATAAATAATTAGTACACCGAAAATATCACGCAGTGTCACATATTTCATTCAAACTGGATCAAAACCTCATATTATCACTTACGAAGGTTTCTAGGCACGCTTAGGTGTGTTTCAATATGAATCCAATCGAAACAAAATTTCAAACATGCTGTATTCAAATAATTCGTTATTTTGTTTATGTTAGAGGGCAATTTAAGAGTTATGAACACCTATAAAGATAGCTAGCTGTGTATAAAAGCCTAACTGCAACCAAAACGCTAAAAGTGCTGTTCCAACGGATAACAAGTACACCAAAAGCATCTCGCAACGTCGCAGATTGCATTCAAACTGGTTGAAAACCTCATATTAGCACTTACGAAATCTTCTATGCACGCTTAGATGTGATTCAATATGAATTCAATCGAAAGAAACATTTAAACACTTTGTATTCAAATAATTCGTTATTTTGTTTAAGTTACAGAGCAATTTAAGGGTTTTGAACACCTATAAACTTAGCTAGCTGTGTATAATAGCCTAACTGCAACCGAAAAGCTGAAAATGCTGCTTAAATAAATTATAAGTACACCAAAAGGATCTCTCAGTGTCACATATTGCATTAAAACTGGTTGAAAACCTCATATTACCACTTACGAAGTCTTCTAGGCACGCTTAGGTGTGATTCAATATGAATCCAATCGAAAGAAAAATTCAAACATTCTGTATTCAAATAATTCGTAATTTTGTTTAAGTTAGAGAGCAATTTAATGATTCTGAACACCTATAAACTTAGCTAGCTGTGTATAATAGCCTAACTGCCACCGAAAAGCTGAAAATGCTGCTTAAATAAATTATAAGTACACCGAAAATTTCGCGCAGTGTCACATATTTCATTCAAACTGGATGAGAACCTCATATTAGCACTTACGAAGGCTTCTAGGCACGCTTAGGTGTGATTCAATATGAATCCAATCGAAAGAAAAATTCAAACATTCTGTATTCAAATAATTCGTAATTTTGTTTAAGTTAGAGAGCAATTTAATGATTCTGAACACCTATAAACTTAGCTAGCTGTGTATAATAGCCTAACTGCCACCGAAAAGCTGAAAATGCTGCTTAAATAAATTATAAGTACACCAAAAGGATCTCTCAGTGTCACATATTGCATTAAAACTGGTTGAAAACCTCATATTACCACTTACGAAGTCTTCTAGGCACGCTTAGGTGTGATTCAATATGAATCCAAACGAAAGAAAAATTTAAACATTCTGTATTCAAATAATTCGGTATTTTGTTTAAGTTTGAGAGCAATTTAATGATTCTGAACACCTATAAACTTAGCTAGCTGTGTATAATAGCCTAACTGCCACCGAAAAGCTGAAAGTGCTGTTTAAATAAATTATAAGTACACCAAAAGGATCTCTCAGTGTCACATATTGCATTAAAACTGGTTGAAAACCTCATATTACCACTTACGAAGGCTTCTAGGCACGCTTAGGTGTGATTCAATATGAATCCAATCGAAATAAAAATACAAACAATCTGTATTCAATTAATTCGTAAATTTGTTTATGTTAGAGAGCAATTTCAGAGCACTTAACGTCCATAAACATGGCTAGCTGTGTATAATACCCTAACTGCAACCAAAACGCTAAAAGTGCTGCTAAAACAGATAACAAGTACACCAAAAGCATCTCGCAACGTCACAGATTGCATTCAAACTGGTTGAAAACCTCATATTAGCACTTACGAGGGCTTCTTGGCACGCTTAGGTGTGATTCAATATGAATCCAATCGAAAGACAAATTCAAACATTCTGTATTCAAATAATTCGTTATTTTGTTTAAGTTGAGAGCAATTTAATGATTCTGAATACCTATAAACTTAGCTAGCTGTGTATAATAGTCTAACTGCAACCGAAATGCTAAAAGTGCTGCGTAAATAGATAATTAGTACACCGAAAGCGTCTCGCAACGTCGCATATAGCATTCAAACTGCATGAAAACCTCATATTAGCACTTACGAAATCTTCTAGGCACGCTTAAGTGTGATTCAATATAAATTCAATCGAAAGAAAAATTCAAACATTTTGTATTCAAATAATTCGTTATTTTGTTTAAGTTACAGAACAATTTAAGGGTTTTGAACACCTATAAACCTAGCTAGCTGTGTATAATAGCCTAACTGCAACCGAAACGCTAAAAGTGCTGCTTAAACGAATAATAAGTACACCAAAAGCATCTCGCAGTGTCGCATGCTGCATTCAAACTGGATGAAAACCTCATATTAGCACTTACGAAGGCTTCTATGCACGCTTAGGTGTGATTCAATATAAATCAAATAGAAACAAAAGTTCAAACATTCTGTATTCAAATAATACGTTATTTTGTGTATGTTAGAGGGCAATTTAAGGGTCTGAACACCTATAAACATAGCTAGCTGTGTATAATAGCCTAACTGCAACCGAAACGCTAAAAGTGCTAATTAAATAAATTATTAGTACCACGAAAGCATTTCGCAGTGTCACATATTGCATTCAAACTGGATGAAAACCTCATATTAGCACTTACGAAGGCTTTTAGGCACGCTTAGGTGTGTTTCAAAATGAATCCAATCGAAACAAAAATTCAAACCCTCTGTATTCAAATAATTCGTTATTTTGTTTATGTTAGAGGGCAATTTAAGAGTTCTGAACACCTATAAACATAGCTAGCTGTGTATAATAGCCTAACTGCAACCGAAACGCTGAAAGTGCTGCTTAAATGAATAATAAGTACAGCAAAAGCACCTCGCAACCTCACATATTGCATTTAAACTGGTTGAAAATTTCATATTAGCACCTAAGAGGGCTTCTAGGCACGCTGAAGTGTGATTCAATATGAATCCAATCGAATCAAATATTCAAACATTTTGTATTTAATTAAATCGTTATATTGTTTACGTTAGAGGGCAATTTAAGGGTTCTGAACACCTATAAGCATAGCTAGCTGTGTATAATAGACTAACTGCAACCGAAACGCTGAAAGTGCTGCTTAAATGAATAATAAGTACACCAAAAGCATCACGCAACGTCACATATTGCATTCAAACTGGTCGAAAATTTCATATTGGCACTTAAGAAGGCTTCTAGGCACGCTTAGGTGTGATTCAATATAAATCGAATCGAAAGAAAAATTCAAACATTCTGTATTCAAATAATTAGTTATTTTGTGTATGTTAGAGGGCAATTTAAGGGTTCTGAACACCTATAAACATAGCTAGCTGTGTATAATAGTCTAACTGCAACCGAAACGCTAAAAGTGCAGCTTAATTAAATAATAAGTACACCAAAAGCACCTCGCAGTGTCACATATTGCATTCAAACTGGATGAAAACCTCATATTAGCAATTACGAAGGCTTCTAGGCACGCTTAGGTGTGATTCAATATGAATCCAACCGAAAGATAAATTAAAACACTCTGTTTTCAAATAATTCGTTATTTTGTTTATGTTAGAGAGCAATTTAAGGGTTCTGAACACCTATAAACATAGCTAGCTGTGTATAATAGTCTAACTGCAACCGAAACGCTAAAAGTGCTGCTTAATTAAATAATAAGTACACCAAAAGCACCTCGCAGTGTCACATATTGCATTCAAACTGGATGAAAACCTCATATTAGCAATTACGAAGGCTTCTAGGCACGCTTAGGTGTGATTCAATATGAATCCAACCGAAAGATAAATTAAAACACTCTGTTTTCAAATAATTCGTTATTTTGTTTATGTTAGAGAGCAATTTAAGGGTTCTGAACACCTATAAACATAGCTAACTGTGTATAATAGCCTAACTGCAACCGAAACACTAAAAGTGCTGCTTAAATGAATAATAAGTACACCAAAAGAATCTCACATCGTCACATATTGCATTCAAACTGGTTGAAGACATCATATTAGCATTTACGAAGGCTTCTAGGCACGCTTAGGTGTGATTCAATATAAATCCAATCGAAAGAAAAATTAAAACATTCTGTTTTCAAATAATTTGTTATTTTGTTTATGTTAGAGAGCAATTTAAGGGTTCTGAACACCTATAAATATAGCTAACTGTGTATAATAGCCTAACTACAACCGAAACGCTGAAAGTGCTGTTTAAATAAATATTAATTACACCAAAAGCATCTCGCAACGTCAAATATTGCATTCAAACTGGTCTGGGACGTTAGGGATATATGGGACATCTAGGACGTCTGGGACGTCTGGGACGTTAGGGACATATAGCACATCTAGGACGTCTGGGACGTTAGGGACATATAGGACATCTAGGACGTCTGAGACGTTAGGGACATACGGGACAGCTAGGACGTCTGGGACATTAGAGAAATATGGAACATTTAGGACGTCTGAGACGTTAGGGACATATGGAACATCTAGGACGCCTGGGACGTTAGGGACATATGGGGCATTTGGGACATTTGGGACGTCTAAGACGTTAGAGACATATGGGACGTCCGGGATGTCTGGGACGTTAAGGACATATGAGACATCTGGGACGTCTGGGACGTCTGGGACGTTATGGACATATGGGACATTTAGGAATCCTGGGACATTAGGGACATATGGGACATATGGGACATCTGGGACGCCTGGGACATTTGGGACATATGGGACATATGGGACATCTGGGACGTCTGGGACGTCTGGGACGATAGGGACATCTAGGTCGTCTGGGACGTCTGGGACGTTAGGAACATACGGGGCATATAGGACGTCTGGGACGTCTGGGACGTTATGGACATATGGGACATTTAGGACGCCTGGGACGTTAGGGACATATGGGACATATGGGACATCTGGGACGCCTGGGACATTAGGGACATATGGGACATATGGGACATTTAGTTCGGTCTGGGACGTTAGGGACAAATATAACATCTAGGACGTATGGGACATTAGGGACATATAAGACATATGAGACATCTGGGACGTCTGGGACGTTAAGGACATATGGGACATCTAGGACGTCTGGGACGTTAGGGACATATGGGACATCTAGGACGTCTGGGACGTTAGGGACATATAGGACATCTAGGACGTGTGGGACGTTAGGGACATATGAAACATCTACGACGTCTGGGACGTCTGGGACGTTAGGGACATACGGGACAGCTGGGACGTCTGGGACGTTAGGGACATATGGGACATTTAGGACATCTGGGACGTTAGGGACATATGGAACATCTAGGACGCCTGGGACATTCGAGACATATGGGACATTAGGGACATCTGGGACGTCTGGGACGTTAGGGACATATGGGACATCTGGGACGTCTGGGACGTTAAGGACATATAGGACATCTAGGACGTCTGGGACGTCTGGGACGTCTGGGACGTCTGGGACGTTAGGGACATATGGGACATCTAGGACGCCTAGGACATTAAGGACATATGGAACATCTAGGACACCTGGGACATTAAGAACATATGGGACATATGGTACATCTGAGACGTCTGGGACGTTAGGGACATATGGGACATCTGGGACGTCTGAGACGTTAAGGACAAATGGGACATCTAGGACGCCTGGGACGTCTGGGAAGCTAAGGACATATGGGACATTTAGGATGCCTGGGACATTAGGAGCATGTGGGACAGATGGGACATTTAAGACGCCTGGGACATTAGGGACATATGGACCAAATGGGACATCTGGGACGTCTTTGACGTCTGGGACGTTAGGGACGTATAGGACATCTAGGACGTCTGGGACGTTAGGGACATATGGGACATCTAGGACGTCTGGGACATCTGGGACGTGAGTGACATACGGGACAGCTGTAACGTCTGGGACGTTAGGGACATATGGGACATTTAGGACGTCTGGGACGTTAGGGTCATATGGAACATCTAGGACGCCTGGGACATTAGGAACATATGGGACAAATGGGACGTCTGGGACGTTTAGGGCATATAAGACATCTACGACGTCTGGGACGTCTGGGACGTTAAGGACATATGGGACATTTAGCACGCCTAGGACATTAGGGACATATTGGACATATGGGACATCTGGGACGTCTAGGACGTTAGGAACATACGGGACAAATGGGACGTCTGGGACGTTTAGGGCATATGAGACATCTACGACGTCTGGGACGTCTGGGACGTTAAGGACATATGGGACATTTAGCACGCCTGGGACATTAGGGACATATTAGACATATGGGACATCTGAAACGCCTGGGACATTAGGGACATACGGGACATATGGGACATCTGGGACGTCTGAGACGTTAGGGACATATGGGACATCTGGGAAGTCTGGGACGTTAAGGACATATGGGACATCTAGGACGTCTGGGACGTTAAGGACATATGGGACATTTAGGACGCCTGGAACATTAAGGACATATGGGACGTATGGGACATCTGGGACGCCTGGGACATTAGGGACATATGGGACATATAGGACATCTGGGACGTCTGGGACGTTAGGGACATACGGGACAGCTGGGACGTCTGGGACGTTATGTTTATATGGGACATTTAGGACTTCTGGGACATCTGAGACGTCTGGGACGTTAGGGACATATGGGACATTTACGACGTCTGGGACGTTAGGGACATACGGAACAGCTATGACGCCTGGGACATTAGGGACATATGGAACATTTTGGACGTCTGGGACGATAGGGACATCTAGGTCGTCTGGAACGTCTGGGACGTTAGGAACATACGGGACAGCTGGGACGGCTGGGACGTTAGGGACATATGGGACATTTAGAACGTCTGGGACGTTAGGGACAAATGGAACATCTAGGACGCCTGGGACATTAGGCACATATGAGACATATGAGACATCTGGGACGTCTGGGACATTAAGGACATATGGGACATCTAGGACGTCTGGGACGTTAGGGACATATGGAACATCTAGGACGTCTGGGACGTTAGGGACTTATAGGACGTCTAGGACGTCTGGGACGTTAGGAACATATGAAACATCAAGGACGTCTGGGACGTTAGGGACATACGCGACAGCTGGGACGTCTGGGACGTTAGGGACATATGGGACATTTAGGACGTCTGGGACGTTAGGGACATATGGAACATCTAGGACGTCTGGGACGTCTGTGACGTTAAGGACATATGTTACATTTAGGACGCCTGGGACATTAGGGACATATGGGACATACGGGACATCTAAGACGTTTGGGACGTCTGGGACGTTAAGGACATATAGGACATCTAGGACGTCTGGGACGTCTGAGACGTTAAGGACATATGGGACATTTAGAACGCTTGGTACATTAGAGACATATGGGACATATGGGACATCTGGGACGCCTGAAATATTAGGGACATATGGGACATACGGGACATCTAAGACGTTTGGGACGTCTGGGACGTTAGGGACATATAGGATATCTAGGACGTCTGGGTCGTTATGGACATATGGGACATCTAGGACGTCTGGGACGTCTGGGACGTTAGGGACATATGGGACAGCTGGGACGTCTGGGACGTTAGGGACATATAGGACATTTAGGATATCTGAGACGTTAGGGACATATGGAAAATCTAGGACGCCTGAGACATTAGGGACATATGGGACATATGGGACATCTGAGACGTTTGGGACGTTAGGGACAGTAGAGGGAAGTGGATGGTTCTGGAACCTCCCCCCACCACTTGACCTTGAGTTCAATGCAAGGCCACGTTCAATCCCAAGGTCACATGCAAGGCGAGGCCACGTGCAAGCCCAAGGTCATGTTCGAAGCGAGGCCACGTTCGGAGCGAGGCCACGTTCAAGGTCAAACCCGCGTTCGAGGTTGAGGCTACTTTAAAAAAATTCAAGGTCAAGATCGCGTTTACGGCCAAGGGCATAGAAAGAGCTAAGTAGTGCTTAGAACAGACTGCGCTTAACATATTTATTTAAAAAATTAGGCATGAAGTAAACGCCTAGGATACTTCATGTCTAAATTATGACTCGACTAGGATTCGAACCTAGGTCTCCCTGTATATCTGCAATCTGCAGCCGAGGGTATCTTTACCTCTAGACCATCGAGTCGGATAGAATATTTGGTTACTCATCCAGAGTACCTTCGTAGAGTGAAAGATACACATAATTTAATAAAAAAGTTATATTTAAGATGCACATACAAAGAGTAATTACAGTAGTGGCTAGACTAAATGATTATAATACCAACAGATTAAGAAATACGTTACAGACATACACATTAGAGCGAATAAAATAGTGCTTAAAACAATAGTAGATATACAGCAGGAATTATCCGCGGGCGAGAGCAGCTTCTTCAAGACATCAGGTTTATTTTTTAGCAAAATCGTTTGCCAATTCGTATCTACCGCATATGAAGGGAAATGGTATTTTATCTTGAACGTTAAAACGTTATGTTCAGTAAAGTTGTTCACTTGTATTTTAAAAACGGAAATAGTTGTCAAGGAACTGGTATCCATTTTACGCCACGTCACGTTGTGCACTCCATCATTGTAGGCGAAAGAAGCTGAACTGCACCGCGGCGGTTGAAGGACGTAGAGAATCCCATCATGAACTGCAGCGAGAGCAACCAAAAATTGTATTGGTAGCATGTTCAACAAGTCGATGGCAACTAGTGAATGGTTTGGCGCCGCACTTTGCATCACTTATGACAACAGCAACCTTTTGTTTTGTCGGCTACACCCGTTCCATTGTTGCCAGCCACATCTACTCCTCGGGATAAATGCAACGCATCGAAAAGTTGATAAGTCAAGTCTTCGATGGTTTGTATTTGCTGGTAGACCTTGGCAATTTTGCAGTTGGGTGACCAACGGAGGTGTTCAGATAGGGGTTTGTCATTGCGCTCCCAGCCAGAAATTTGAACTCCGCAGTGGAAACACTGTACGCAATTAATCGTGTCGCTGATGCAAAAGAAACCGGCACCTGCTAGCGATTCTGGAGTTTGACCTCGACTCCAATCGCCGAATGTTCGTAGCCGTTTGGAGTAGCTCCCAAATTCTGGATATCGAGGTTCTGAGCTCATGATGGCAACTAACTACGCACACGTTTGTGAAAGTTTTATATTCTACAATTCAAGGTCACAATCTCGAAACTTTAAAATAAAACCACAGAAATATTTCTAAATATATTTATTTTCAAGTATATGTTAGGTATATATGTAACTTCCCCATCCTCCAGTAGGCCTAGGTACCGGTCCACTGGCTTGAAGATGTTGGTCTGCCACCACACAGCTGACGATCCGTCGAAGACTGCAGGCCACGTCCGTAAGGTGGTCGTCTCCGCTAGGGTCTCTCCTTGTAGGTTCAAGGCGTACTCCATTGTGACCACTGCCTGGAGAGACCGTTGAGAGGATGCTGGAGGGCAACTAGCCAAAAACCGACGAAAATGACGGTAAAATTGTTCTGCATTCTTAAAGTTAGTCGCCATAGCTGCTTGATGATTATGGTAGGTGCTGGAGGATTATGATGACTGTTACAGAAAACAGGCAACTTAATATAGGAGCGTAGTCAAGGATGGGAACGTAGAAGGTCAAGGGTCTTACCTTGAGATTCACATATAAAGCGTAACGTTTTTCCACCACAGCTACCAGTCATCATGCCTGATATTGTTGTTGATGCGCTTTTTGAAGATGCTCCCACATTTTACAAGGAGTTTGAATACTTCATCACCTCCGAACCGCGACCTCCATCAGCTCGTCAACTCCAGGCTGCCGTAACAATAGACTATTCCATGAGTCTTGGAAGCGAGCGCCTATGGCAGTCGACCCTCCTGAGGACGTTACCCACCACATACGAGGGTGACCCATTCCTGTGGTGGCGGCGGCATGTAGAGGTCCCCATCCAGCGCTTTCTCGCTCGGCTAGCAGATGGGGATGTAGTGTATATTACTTATTGTTGGTTTGATTAAATAAATGTATATAAAGGTGTCTGCGTTTTTTATTACACTCCTAGCGACGTCTATGATTATTGATATTTTATAAGTAGAAGCCCACGCTTTCGGTATTCATATCTAGTTCGACGCTTGAGTAATGCCTATCGATAAATTTGGCAAACATATGCATGCGAATTCCACGTCACACCCGCAGGTGTTTGTGGTTGAAGAGCTAAGCGAGCCTTTATATTATGAACGAGATTTACAACTAGTATCCATTGCCGTCAATGATGATAGATGGTACATCCTAGCGCATGGTGACATCGAATATACTATTCCCTTCCGTGAAGCTGAAATAACAAAAGTCTTACTTTATCCCGAAAATACCGAAATTTATATCAACAGGTTGGGATCATATAAATTACACGAAATGATCGGGAAGACATTAAAAAAGGGTGATATGCTAAAATTTTGGGCAGTCAAGCCAAATATGTTATATGTGGAATTTCAACTCAAGGTTCCCATAATTGTTGAGTCCAAAAAGGTAGTGCAGTAAACATGACTTCAAGGTCAGCGTTTACGGTCACCTCCTACCACATGTAACCTTGGAAATGTGAAAATAAAAGCGCGTAGAAGAGTCTGCAAGGGTAGTAGCATCCGATAGTCGTGCAGAAATGGAAGCCTTGTTGAAAGCTATCGAGGTAGTTCAGAGTAATAAAGCAAGAAAGCCGCAACCACTGCTCTGTCCAGAACTTCTGAATAGCAGGACGTACAAATTAAATAAATCAAGTTCTAAGTACGTGAGTGTAGGGTTTGATTGGAGTTCGCAATTTAACCCAAGTATTATAATACGGGGTGCCAAAAATGACTGGGTGCAGTTAAATGAATGGGAGTGGACAGCCCTAATTGCAAATCAAGGAGTGATTTCCAACTACTTCTATTCTCTCGACGGTGAGTGGCCAGCTCTGGAAATAGGAAAGAAGAGGATTGTATTTGAAGCGATCCAGACAAGGAAAATAATCAAATTGGAGGAAGTGGGCTTGTCAGAGGTGCGTTTAGCTAGCGAAACTGTAGAAGAACTGTGGCGCTTGCAGAAACTCGTGGAAGCGCGATTCGCACAATTAAAAGCGTTACACTTTGAGAGTTTCTATAAAGAGATAGTGAAGGGTGTGGCAAACCTTTGTGGAGACTGTTTAGTAAATGTATGGTCTGTAGTGGATCAGCTGGAGGAGAACTCTGAAAAGACTGCGTGTATGGTGGAAGTGTTAACGTTTGCGAGTTCTATAGTAAAGTGCGACATCGAAGTGGAAGCCCTGAGTCGTCAGTTGGCAGTGTAGTCATGTGGATGAATTATAGAGAGGCTGCTCGACCGGCTGCTAGAGACGTACCTAGTGCGGTTGAACGATTAGTGAGTTCGTTAAAGGATTTAGCTTTTGAAGCGTCGCGCGAAGTCATATATGGGTTAGGACGTTCCGGATTCAGTGACGAAGAGTTGTATAAAAAAGAAAAACAGTACAAAAACGGTGCTGCTGTCGGTCAACTATTCTTAGACAGAGCCATAAATGAAGGCCTCCTTGTAGATTTAATGGATAGTCTTGGCCTAAAATGGCATATGTGTGAAGTAAAAGCCTTTATAGAGAGGAAGGAAAATGAAGAAGAGCGTGCAGTTTGACGACTCGAAGAATAAGATTTATAATTTGCATACGTGGACGTATGCTTATCGAGAAGCTCGAAAAGGACGGTGGGAATGGGCAGGTGTGGATAGGTTGCGATTCCATCGGAGGATACTTACTATGGATGAAGTGCTGCGAGACGTCTTGTGCGTCGAACATAGGCAGACAATTTATGTAGAACGCTTTTCCAGTAGTACGTAGATGTTTAATCCATGTAGTTAAACTATATATTGTAAACAAATAAAAAACAATAAAAATTAAAAAGGTTGTTTTATTCCATTATGTAGTGATTATAAATATGATACACGTTAGATAAAGCGCAATAACAAATCGGTTTGGAATGATATAAACAAGCGGGTTGTGATGGGGTGAGGGCCGGTCTTTCTTCCACTTCGATGATTGGGATGGTAGTAAAGCGGCGTAGAAAAGTTGCCTTTTCTCGACCTTTCACATATACTTCGGTGGCACCTTGCAGAAGACGTCGCAAGATTGCAGGAAACATGTATGCTGGAGTAAATCCCTCATTCCAGTCGATGCAATGGTGATTAGTCATTACCCAGTGGGCTTGTTGTTGTAAATGAGGTGTTAAGGAATGGAGGGCGAAAGGGGGTTTAAAAATGTGGTGAGATACTGAGGTACCGTCGTAGGAGGCCAATTCTTTTGGGGTAAAGTGCTTATCGGACGTCTTAAAACCTTGAATATCGATAATGATCTTCATCGTATTAGGTATAGAGAGCATGGTCTAGTTACGCTAAAAGTCGAGGTGCAACTGAAGTGTTTTGCGAAATTACAGTTGTTTAACTGCTTTTGACAATGCGTTGTAAGTAAAAACCCGATCGTGAAGAACGAGACAATACGCAGTTGTGTTGGCTGGCACGTTAGCGGAAGTTTCAAATTCAACACGAAAAACGACAGCGTTTGCATGAAGGTAGTCTTTTTGATGGGAACAATCGATTACAACAATGGGCGCCTTGTCTGCAAAGTCATGGCGGGAGAAGAAGGGCTCATCGATTTTGCTATAATAAGATGATTGAAACTTGGAATACATGTCGTATAATGTTGCGTAATGATTGAGTGCATAATTGTTATGTAAATTGTCGTATGGGAATCGTTCGGTGTTCAGATAAACTCGGAAATTAGTAAGACCAATTTTATCGAAATTAGCATTGTCCTTAGCGATTAGCCCCGAACGACCTGATTGAAACCCTACGATGACATATCTGGGGGTTTGTAATTTTGTGCTTGTAGCGATAGCGTGAGAATGTTGAGTCACAGCATGAACACCGGGTATGATATGAAGCTGCCAGCTGCGAAATGCGACTTGAGTGTCAATATTTTTATCGATGTATTTGGTCAGGGCTAATTCTTGAGCAAGACCTGGAGTGATATGAGGAACCTTCCAATATAGTTTGTCAATCGTAACTTTAGCCGTCTCCCCTACGGTAGCACTGAATACGGCGTCGGCATCGGTATTGCTGCGAATTAATACGAGTTCTTGTCGAATGTTAAGTATAACTTTACCATAATCTTCAGCGAATCCTAACAGCATTCTCAACGGTATGCAGGCACTAAAGTTACCTTCCTGATCGGTAATGGCAGGATCGCCGGCGGCAAACCAACCTGCATTTTGAAGCTTTTTAACGTCAGCGGAACTGTAGGACACATATCCCTTAAGAGTAGACGTAATACCAGGTTTGGTGACAGAGTCGACAACGACGCCATTGATTTCGTATCGGATTTCGCTAAATAAGTGAGCCAAACCATTGTTAAGGAATTTAGCCGTTGTAACTTCACCGTTTTCCTTCCGCAACTTTCCCTCTAGGTACAGATAGCTCAGGCCGGGAAGAGTTGACATATCTTCGGGAATTGGAATTCGAATTTCATCGTTATAGTCAAAACGGTTTGTATACGGTTGATGTGTGTGCAATTGATTGCTAATGATAGAAGTGTCGACGAGGACTCGCTCTCCAATATTTAAAATACTCATTACACTATTGTAAAGCCTAAGGACCGCAAGAAGTCTCTGTTTGCTTTAGTTAGCTGCGTGGCGGACGAAGCCCTACTGATCTTACGAGGGTGTGGGCGACGATTCTTATAGGAAGTGAAGCAGGGGCGGTACGGAGTGGTGAATTGAAAACCCATTACAGTTTCTTTAAATGTAATGTTACCGTGACGGTCTCCTTACTAAAACTGACAGGATTATCCGATTGGTCTAGTATTTTAATAGTTAAGTTAGTGATCTGTTTCGTGCTGATCGGTAGATAGATGACTGGGTTAGGGGTTTCCACTATTTTGTACCCGGGTGGTACTATGGGGAAGAATTGGTGAATGATATGGCCGGGCTTACCATTTTTATATGAACCAACGGAGATGTTGCAATGAATAAGAATCGAGTTGATGTTCAAAATTTTCGTAACATGTTCAGCTGTGTGCCACCTATCTGCAGCATAAACTTTTTTCTCAAAGCCTAACATGTCCCGGATAGTATTGTCGCTTTGAAAGTCGATTGGAACGGTGGACTTTATTTCGGTTTTTAAGGTGCTGTTGTTTCCACGTAGCAGTACCTGTTTAACACCCGCATCAGAATCGAGTTGGTTATGTAAAAATTCAGCAATGTCCGTAATTTCATATGCTCCCTCCGGTATAATAATAGGAGGTTCTCCAACAAGATGAAATTCATTGTTGGGAGGTCTAACGTTTGGAATAGTATAGTAGGTTTCGAAACTTAACAATCCCAAGACGTATTCGCTACCATCGTCTAAGAAAATGGGAGGGTCAAAATTTGCAGTAAGAACAGATGAATCTCCCGTAAGAGTGAATATACTGGACATGATGAAGCGCGACACTTAAACTGACGACAAAAGCGGTTTCCCAAAGTTATATAAGAATTTGAGACACAAATGTCCGCATGTGTATGATGCGAGTTTTTGATATCTATTAGAGTTGTACATAATTGTGTTGTTGCTACCGTCGCTACGAAAGTAGTTTACTAATTCGGGAGGAGGTTGTAAGCGACCTATGCTATCGAAATACAGAACAAATCGATCAGCTTTAACGTAGGCTGTCCAATGTGTGCCAGGTCCAACATCATCGTCTAAGTTAGTAACACCACATTCTCGTTGACGAATTTTGTCAGGTAGGGCATCTCGCATAAATATCCCCCTAAAATAGGGAATTTCTAAGCGTTTAACGTACTGTGCAATATCGATGTTCGTCAACGCTCGGCGTGGTAGCTTCAACGGTAGTTTTTTGACTGATACGGTCGTAGATATAGCCCTTTTCCTCGAGCAATGGATTCCATAGCTTTGTTATGTCGCTCTTTTTCCTGGAGATCCTTTTTAGAAGCCTTTGAGTCGCCAACCGCTTTAGCGACTGCTGCAGCACCGCCTCCGAGAGACCCCAATGCTCCTAATGCAGCAAGTATGGGTACAAGCGGCAATATACCTCCTCTCTTGGGAACAGGTACTACTCTAGAACGAATTCGGCGTTTCCTTCGCGATTTAAAAACGACCGCCCCTCCAATACGTTTACGCCTACTACACCTTGTACGCTTCCGTTTTCTAGATACCCCCGTACCAAATTTTTGCGCAATACCGGCAATAGGTAGTGCGCGCTTTCGTTTCCGGGAGACTCTCACACCAACAGTGGGTTGTGTACGCTTCCGTTTTCTAGATACTCCCGTACCAAATTTTTGTGCGGCAATAGGTAATGTACGCCTTCGTTTTCGGGGGGCCGTCACACCAGCAGTGGGTAGTGTACGCTTCCGTTTTCTAGATACCCCCGTACCAAATTTTTGCGCGGCAATAGGTAGTGTACGTCTTCGTTTCCGGGGTGTTCCCATAGCAGCAATGGGTTCTGTACGCTTCCGTTTCCGGGAGACTCCCATGCCGAGTTTGGTTTTCCCTTTCATAATCCCTGTAACAGCAAGAGCTGCCGCTCTTTCTCCAAGAGTAGAGTCTTTTGCTTTAACGCGTTCCCAAGCTTTCTGTGCAAGAACTTTATCCGCCGCGTGACGTGTCGAAAGATTGCTGGATTGTGAGTATGCGATGTCGTGTTGCTTGCAAGCCTCGTCCAGAGGGTTTCTTCCTCGATCACCTCGAGAAAGTCGTTTGTTTAAACGAGTGCCAGGTCCGCAAAACTTGTAACCTGGTATATGTAATTCGAAAGGCAACTTGTCAATAAGGGTGTTCAACAAACCGCGACCTTTCCGTCTTACGATTCGACGACGACTACGAGTTTTACGTCTAGTATAACTCATCTTAAAGAAACGCTCGTCGAAGAGCGACTGACGATGTGAAGCTCAAAGGGGTAGATATATACTTAGCACAGCGCGGTTAGAAGCTAGTTCGCCCCCGTCCGAAAACGATGAAGAACGTCAAACTTGTGAAACAAAAATGTTCGCTGCCGGTAGTAAATCATACAGTAAATTCCATGTCACAGAGGTTCAGACGACACGGCACTTTACTGGGTATAGGATGTAAAAGGGGGTTGATCATTGGTCCTTCCGGCTCTGGGAAAACCAATGCGATGATCAGTCTTTTGGTGCACCGCAATGGGGTGCGGTTTCACAACTTGTATTTGTATTCCAAAACCCTTGACCAACCTAAATACAAATTTCTGAAGATACTTCTGAAGTCACTAAAAGAAATCGGATTCTACGAATTCAGCGAGGGGTGTGAGGTTATCAAACCACACGAGGCGAAAGAAAATTCTGTTATTGTGTTTGATGATGTGGCATGCGACACTCAAAGCATAATTAGAGATTATTTTAGTTTCGGACGTCATCGAAATATAGATTGTTTTTACCTCTGTCAGACTTACTCATCAATCCCGAAACAACTGGTACGAGATAATGCGAATATCATAATCGTATTCCGGCAAGACCACACCAATCTTAAACACATTTACGATGATCATGTAAACACAGACATGTCATTCGAAAAGTTTAAAAACTTATGTTCCCACTGTTGGATCAAAGATCATGGATTTTTAGTTGTCGACAAAGAAAGCGAAATCAACGCCGGTCGTTATAGAAAAGGGTTTGACAGTTATTTCACTATATAGGCATGGACCACTGCTGTACAAATTATTAGTCTACGAACAACGACAGTAATAGCAACATGGACAAACGGTTAGTAAGCGATCTTATTAAAGCTAGAAAGGCTGTCAGGCGGAAATATGAAACTTTAAAAGCAGATATCGCCGAATCTCAGACGGCTCTTGCGGAGCAATTTAAACCAATTTCCCAACCACTCACGGAATTGCTAACATCCATCAAGCAAGAAGGTGGTCAAACAATACAGCAAGAAGTAGGACCTATGCTGAGAACCATCAAACGACGAGTGTCCACACCATCTATCCTACCCCGTCCGAGAAATGGTAAAACCCCCGTACGAGCGTCAACCCCCGACATTGCCATTCCCGGACCATCGACTTCAGCGTTGGTAACATCCACACCTAGATTTCTTGACAGAGAAGTATTGTATGAGAGTTTACCGGATGAGGAGCAACAGGTGGAGGCTCAAGAAGAAGCGGCAATTGAAACTTCGGTAGCAGAGGCTAGGGAAACCGTGCGACAAATGATGGAACCGGAAGTTCTAGGGGAATACCTGGAACAGTTCTCAGGGTTAGCTAGAAAATATATCGAGGGAATGATACGAGATACAGAGAGCAAGTACGATCTCCATTATGGAGTTCGATGGGACATAGACACTGATAAATTTGCAATTGGAAATAAACAGCTTACTTTTGAGGGTCAGGACATGGTTATTACAGATCACGGAAATAGAATAGTATACAAAGGCACCCCCGGCTTTTACGAATTAATGTTCTTAAAGAAACCGATAATTTATACAAAAAAAGACCATGAAAATTACTATGACATAGTGAACCGGTCCGCCGCAAATCGTAAGAACTACGATCCAACCCAAGGGATAAGCGGTAACGCCGGCTCAAAATATATGAAAATAGTACGCCCCCTGGCTACCTCCTCCGGCATTAGACAACCTACCAGAGCCGCATCGAGAGTGCAGCGTACCGGAAGGGGGTTATTAACAGTAACCAATAAAAAAGTGGAATTTGTTCCTTGGAAAGATCCAAATTCATTAGTGGATCGTCTGCGCATATTACTAGCCTCTCAGGTAGCGGGGCACACCGGCCATTCCAACGAAATCGTAAGCATCACCCAAGCTCTACGAGAAGCAAAAATAATTCACTAAGACGAGTACAAAAGCAGAGGACCTATTGAATTACGATCAGAAGGTGTTAGACGATAGAGTAATGCCCATAGACAAATTTGGACGCCACTACCATAGCGCGCGCTACGGTTCTCATCGCAAACATATCTTTATGAAAGTTCAAAATGTAAACCGACTCCATATAGAGGTACCACTGCTGCTAGTGGGGCGTGGTTATGATGAAAGCGGATATTCCAAAATTTTCGGTAATAATGAGTACATTTTTCCTTTAACGATCGGTGAGATCATAAGTGTTCAAGTCAACGGACCTTTGGTAGTATCACACATCAACGGCATCAAACACGACACGCTTGTCGGTAAGACATTGCGGCGAGGAGATAAACTGAAATTCGAATCCATAAACACTAAGTTATACGTGCAACTGCTGCTTAAATGTCCCATAGCAGTCGATACAGCAACATTCGGCAATGAGTCCTAAGGAGGATCTAGTTGCAGAACTTCACAAACCAGCGCGAAGAAATTTCAAGAGACGACGGGTGATTCTCAAAGGATTGCATGATTTACTACAAGCGGATTTGGTGGAGATGCAACCATATGCACGAAGCAATAAAGGTTATCGATACATTTTAGCTGTTATTAATGCGTTTTCTAAATACTTGTGGGCTCTCCCGGTAAAACGGAAAACGGGAAAAGATGTAGCAGCAGCTATGCGAAAAGTTCTTGCTAATATGAAGGTATCTCCAAAAAACGTACAAACCGATTTGGGAAAAGAATTTTATAACAGCGATTTTCAAGCATTGATGCGACGTTACAAGATAAATCATTACAGCACGTATTCAACTATGAAAAGCAGCATCATAGAAAGATGTAACCGCACCCTTAAGAACATGATGTGGAAGCAGTTTAGTTTGCAAGGGTCCTACAAATGGTTGGACATTCTGCCCCAACTTTTAAGCAAATATAACACAACCAGGCATAGCACAACAGGTATGAGGCCGGCTGAAGTTAATCTTAAAAATGCCAAACGTCTGTTACACACCGTGTACAGCCACACAAAAACTGTAGATCCGACACCTCAAAAGTTTCATAAAGGAGATTCTGTACGCATTAGTAAATATCGCTCGATATTTAGCAAAGGCTACACACCCAGCTGGAGCAACGAAATATTCAAAATAGCCACAGTGCGACTTACAAATCCTACCACCTACAGACTCACCGATCAGGAAGGGCAAGAAATCAAAGGTGGATTTTACGAGCACGAATTACAGAAAACCAAACACTCTGACGTATACCTGGTAGAAAAGGTGTTGAAGATTAAGGGTAATCAGCTTTACGTAAAGTGGTTGGGATTCGATAATCGTCACAATTCCTGGATATCCAAAAACAATGTTGTATAACTTATTATGATTCTATAGAACTCTTTCAATAAAACACTTTTTTTGTTTTACTACCATTTATTTTCTTTAAATAAAAACTTTTTATGTTTTACAGTAATTTATTATTGTAAATGCTGAACATGAGTGACTACAGTGTTAAATAACAAATATACTTAATAATGCGGACCCAAACAATCAGATTTTTTGTAAAATTTAACTTACTACCTCTATTATACAAGCTAGTGTTCTTAACCTATACTATAATTGCTATATACAATAACTAAACCTACAAAGTACAAGAAAGCCGTGTAGGACCTCTGCTGTTAAGTAATAACGAATACTGTTCCGCGAACATATTGCTACACCATCGTTTCGGCAATGCGCAGCAAGTTGTCTAGACGACTGTAATCATCTATGTCACGGTGACCCCACGCTAAGGTTTTGGTAGTATTAGGAATAAGAAAGCGTTTATCATCTCGCGAAGAAAGCGCAACCTTATTCATTAATTCGGTGTACATAGTGTGTAAACGGGAACGAAACACATACATCTGACAAAATACAACTTCCCTCTTGTTTTCGACTACAGATTTATAAATTTCGGTGGTGAGGTGATTCCGAACAGCACTCTTTCTAACTCCCTTCGCCTTTTTGGCTTCTTTACCAACAGCGTTTACACAGTATGTTTTTGCACCGACCCCGTAATAGCTACACACAGCCACCCCCGCGTACTCATCCTTAAATTTGCCAACAACGGACTTGGTTCTCGAAATTCCGTGCAGACCATTCTTGTAATTTGATGTATCAAAGAGATCAAGGTGCTCTTGCATGTCCGCGTAAAAATTTTCAGTAAAAATTTCCAAAATGTAAGAATCCGTGTCTGTATACAGTAGAGACACATTACGGCCGTATTTATGCTTCAAAAATTTGTAATAAAACTCGTACATTACCGTTTTCGAAAGATCTAAAACTGAGAAACCAACATAAATGGGTTTGTTATATAAAACCGATGTTCTGTTCATTTCCACTGCTATTAAATTTTCCCCAAACCGAATTCTATCTTTAAAGTTAGGTTTCGATATCAAAGCTTCTGCCCCCATTCTATTACCAATTTTCTCCCAATGACTAATTAACTTTACAAGAACCCTTTTGTCCACGTTTTCCATGGTTTTACCAAAGACGCTATTGTTAGCTAGTTTGAATGAATTTCGATGAAATTCATTGTCAGACTTGTTACGTAAATTTGTGTTTAAATCGATGTAGGATCTGAGCCAAGGAGATTGTCTAAACTTAAGTATTTTATGTGTTTTAACCAAAATCAAACCAGCCTCTAAGCATTGCCTCAAATTTCTGTAGTGAATAATATAATTGTGTTTGTCATACAAATTTGGAATTAATTTTGCATTTTTAAATTTTCCCTGTGGAGGCACCAATAGCTCGGGGCAAAAGGGGAAGTCATTGTGATCGTCATGTAAATTTTCGGGGTACCGCAAGTCAACTTCCAACACGTACCCAGTATCTGAGTCGTCCAAAATTTGAAATACGTCAAAACTATCAATTTCGTCGTCAGTCAACCAAACAAAACCACCTTGCGGTAGAAACTGTCTCATACTATGTCCATACAAATTCGTGGAATCTAAATGAACAATAAAAGAAGTGGGTTTTAAAGCGTCATAGTTACCCGCAAATTTATTGTTGGCAATAGCCTTTCGCCCGACACAAGTACTGACTCCTCCACGAATACCCTTTCTAAAAAAGTGAAACATATCCATATCCGTCAACAGCTCCAACTCAACCCCCGTATATTTTAACATGGCGTCCCAACTTAAACCGGGGGCGGTGAAGTACTGCGCCGGATCTAAATTATATTGATTCAAATAAAAATTTCGAAAGTTTTCGAAAACGTCTGCCAATATAAACACGTCACATTTGAGGTAAACATCGGAATAGTCGCCCAACGTTTGACATTCGAAAGTTTTCCAGACCTTAACGGCGCGCTCGTAATCGACCTCAGTAATATGCGTCTCGGTTAAATGATCATAAAACTGGGCGATTGTGGGCAACGCCGGCTCGTCTAATTTTGTAAATGAATCCAGATACGAATAGGGAAACACACCTTTCTGTCTCATCAGTTCGAATTTGATGTCATGTCCGAATTGCTTATGAATTTCAACACACTGATCATCTGATAATGTGGCGGCCAGCGATGCTAAAGAAGCACTTAAAAATCTGTAACTATCTAAAAATCGAATTTGCATATAAACGTTTTTTCGTTTTCCGTCAACAACGACTTCATCTACCCAAAGACGTTTACCAAATGAAATATATTTTTCCTTATTTTCCGGAATGACATCAAGCTCCTCGTTATTTTGAGCTAACTGTTTGACAAAAAGGTGGGAATCGTAATTTAAATTGTGAAAAAATACGGGAATAAAATTTGGAAGTTTATAATTCAGATTGCAATTGGAATGGGCAGCTCCCCGATATTCTCCAGTCAAATGGTCGTGATCGCGAACCTTTACGTCCCCCTCTCCAAAAGGACGATTGCAAATATGACATGAAGCAGCATCCTTAAAATTTTGAATTTCTTGCGGAACCAGAGGCTTGAGGGGTACAACATGCTTTAAACTGTTGGAATATAAGGCGCGAACGTCTCTGTCTAGACGCTCAACAAACACGTCCACAGCATCCTCGCCCCTATAAATTTCGAATTTGGATAGAGTATCATCAAAAGAACATTTCAAATAATACGCGAAAGAATACGGTTTGTGCTCGCACGTTTTGATCGTATATGGTCTTTCGCGATCCGGCTCCTGATCCCCACCATCGACAGGTAATAAAACCGTCTCGAAATCTGCGTAGCAAACATAGGGCAGTTTCAATTGCTTATGATAATTATCAAATTTAAGAATGTTCTGGGGCCTCACCTCCCCACACTTATCCGTGATCGGCTCTGTCGTAGGCAACTTTGTGCACACATGATTACAGTCAAAAAGCTTATGGTTCTCCAGATGGGCATCGGTGCGAAAGTAATTTAGACAACCATTACAAAAATGTTTTGCATTTTCCCTAGCCGTTATTTGCCGCGAAACTAACCTAGACAAATTGGTGATCCAACAGTAGTGGTTATTACCTTCGCCGTCTGTTAGAAGCAACAAATTTATATGTCCGTTTTTTATACGTGGCGAATAGTACAGAGGTCCCACAACTTCATATATGGTAATATCGTTTTGAAAAGTCTTTTCCAACGCGTATACATTTATAGAAAGTTGAGGGTTATTTTTTTCAAATTTAGAAATATCGCGCAATCTAACAGGGAATTCAATGTCCTTAAAATTTAAAAACTCGTTGCAATCTGGATACGAACTCGTTCGATTAGACAGTCCATCCGGTTCGCAGATGGCCGAGGTTACCGCCCACCCGAAACAACGCTCGTCATCGACGTTTTGGACGTTCACGATCGCTTTCTTGGACTGAATCTTCTTCGGGAGCGGGATATACGAAGACGCCCGAAACGGATTGAATTTATTTATATTTAATTCTAGGTACAGCAACTGCTTCAAGATCCACCCTGTAAACATTTTGCGGTTAGTAACATTAACAAGAATTACAGTTGTAATACACACCTGAATCGCGTTCCTCAAATTCGGACACCTTCTGGTCCAATATCCCCGTTAAATTATCATATAATTCGTTCAAGTCTGTACCGCGAGTGACCACCTCGTTGGTCGTATTAAAACTTTTTACGTCTTGTACATCTTGAGTCTCCAAAATAAAATACCCGAAAAGTTCGAAATTGAATTTTATACTGTTTAATTTGGTCAATTGACCTTCTATAAGACCTATAATTTTGTCTTTCAATTCGGTCATATATTCTACAACGCTTATATGATAATTTTCCGTGGACACCCTGTAGCTGGCAACACGGGACTTGAAGGCGCTTGGAAGGGCCACCACTCCTTTCCCCAGGTGGACGACATCACACCGCCTCGTGTGACGATTGCTCCTCAGGTGTCCAACGAAACAAGTCCGAGGAACATTTTCATCACACACGTCGCAGTAGTGCGTCCTGGGAAGCTGTTCTGTTAAAAAAACGTTAGAAAACATGAAACACTACAATAGAGACACACTCACCACCGCTGGAGTCATTAAGTCTTGGGCGTTTACTCGCCGATGGTCCCTCACCAGCTGCTACCGAAGCCTCCATAGCGTCACCTTTAGAAAACGCACAATTGATATAATCAGCAGCAATCAACACGTTTCCACTTACCACTCGTCGATGGGTGGCCAACCTCGTGGCGACAGCTATCTCTTCGATGGCGAAACAAATTGTCAGCTCTGGTGAAGGACTTTCCACAAGCAGTGCACCTGAACATAATGGCAAATTAGTCTCGCGCAATCGGTTAATATACTAATTGCGCGATTAGCTACCCAGCTCGAGGCTTACTATCCACAAACGAAAAGAACACCTTTATTAACACTGATTAACAAATTAAACCTCGAACGGAATACCCAGGTGTCACCACGGGGAGGATTCGCTTTGGACACCCTGGAGAGGATAGGGGGGGAGGTTATTTGTGTTAGGGGTGTATGATATGTTAAACGATTATCTACTCGTTACTTAGCCTTTTTATCGAGCTCCTGACGTCTTGCACGAATCGCACCCTCCACAGCTAACAGATCTTGGATTAGCTCTAGCCTTGCTAACGCAGCATTCTTAAAGATGTCCATGTTAGTTGCGCTGTGGCCGTGGCGGATCTTAGGTAAAGCAGCTATGCTTTTTAGGTACTCATCGTGCATCGTCGCTTCTAGCCTGGCGGCTCGAATTTCTAGGGAGCTAATAACAATATAAGCTATTAAACTGGGAAAAGCACGTTCTGAACACCTTCAATGTTAAATAACATATATGGGTAGAAAAATAATATCTAATATCTAATATCTAATATCTAATATACCTTATGTAATGCTCACCGCTGCGAAGATCGGCTGCTTTAGCATCTATTGCATTACGATTAGACACGTATTCACGTTCGGCACACTGGGATGGCGACATGTCATCAATGTCTTCCTCCTGCGGGGTAGACGTAATCGACACCACAGTGTCGACTACGTTACTCCCAGTGGCTGACGACATGACGACTGCATTGCCCGAAACCGGAGACTGCACAATTACAGACGGTACTGCGGTCACATTTTCCGAAGGTTGGATTGTTGGCTGCTTCGAAATTCGACTGGTCGGTCGACTTGAGCCGGAGTCGATCTCCAAACCATCTACAAGGGCTCTAAACTCTTGCGCCGCACCGTCGCCGGAAGCCACCTTTTCCAATGGAATGTCGTCAAAATCGAACGTTTCCATAAACATTTCCGTTTGCGATAAATGAGAAGACTCATGTAACATATTTTGGATTTTTGCCACAGGAACATCAGTCTCCTCATTCATACACTTGACATATTTCGCCAAATTAAATTTTCCAGGACTTTTTTTTTTCACACTTTTCTTTAAAGCTGATTTTAAAATTTTGCTAGAACCTTGACTACTACTTTGAGATATGGTTTCGAAAGCAGGTGCAACGAGTACGTCACTTAAAACTTTTATGGTTGCTTGCGGCGATATCTGTACGGAACCGCTTGGTTCCGTGCAGGCGCAAAGTTTAACTGCACCCGTTTTTTTCAAACTGAGCCTATTAAATTTTGAAAATTTTTTCGGTAAAACCGCACCCTGGCAAATCGGGCAAACGCTGTTGCTAGCCATGGTAAACACAAGATAATGGTTGCCCCCCACCTCAGCTAGGTGTATTTATACTGCATGCGAAGGATGACTTTCGCACGCAAACCAGTTGAAATTGAGTTCGTTGCAATCTACATTTTTCTTACCTCGGCTTACACAAAGGAAGTTAGCCTTGAAATATCTTTAAGTTCGTTGCCTACATTTTTACAGACGGCAATTCAAGTTAACATTGAAACACATTTTTCCAGACAGTTTGCGTAGATAATATAAAGTATGAAACTACTACACCAGCTATTTGTTGTTCTAACATGTTGAAATGTTTAAAAATCAAATTTTATGCCACTGTTGCAAATATTTATATCCTATTAATAACTAGCGCTTATTAAAAATACTGCAGCGTTGGTCGCTTGATAGGTGAATTTGTATTCACATTAATAAAATGTGAGGTTTCAAACATGAAAGACAAAATTTTATTTATCAAAAAACATGCAAATCAAATCTATTTAAAATTGGCAGTTTAAAATGCATACTGTATATGAGAAATATTTATTTCCTATATTAATTATTAAAGCTTAATAAAATACTGCAGTGTTGGTCATGTGATAGGCTTAACTAACTGAATTAATATTAGAATTTGTATTCAGATAAATAAAAACACGAGGTTTCAGTTTCAACCATGAAAACAATTGTTTATTTATCAAAAACATATAAGTGTAATCTAGCAATCTATACTGGGTCACATGCAATTAAACCTATTTAAAATTGAGAATTTAAATGCATACTGTATGGGAAACTTTCACTGCTTTACAAACCATATTTTTTAAATGTTTACCAATTTTACAATATAGTTAAATGCTTTCGAGAATACTCTGTTCTATTTTTTAATTTAAATATGTATCTGCTTTGAACAATGGAATAGGTTTAATCAAATTTACGCCTGCAAAAGTTATTCATCTCCAACCGAAGCAATGGTTTCAAAAGCTGACATTATTGTGAGGTCAGCATAATTATATTTTAAATTATGCACTGGAATATAGTTTCCAACGAAACGGCTGTTGCATTTTTGCGATAGCAAAACTTGCTTGTCTGGAACAAAGAATCGAGTTTACTTTTATAGACCGTTTAATTATGCACTGGAATATAGTTTCCAACTAAACGGCTGCTGCATTTTTGCGATCGCAAAACTTGCTTGTCTGGAACAAAGAATCGAGTTTACTTTTATAGACCGTTTAATTAACAAACTGTTGTTTATAATCAAATGATCATTCAAATACTTCTTTCTATTTTTAATTTAGAAATATACCTTGTTTGAATAATGGAATATTTTTAATGACAATAGCATCTGCAAAAGCTATTTATCCACAATCTCAATGCCGTGTTCGAAAGTCACTTTCAGTTGATCTGGATTTATAAAGTGAACGTGGATTTCCAAATATAGAATGCTGTTTTGGTCAAGCGACAGTGTCGGCTTGGCGACCTCGATTCGCGAAGACTGGAACAAAGAAAAAGTTGTTTTCTGCACGTACATGCTTTCAATAATTCTTTGCTTGACTACGCTAAAAATTTAGATATTATATCAGCTCTATTTCTAACGTCAAATCAAAAATGTGGTAGCATGCTACACTCTACGCATACATTAAAAAATAAGGCGTGTTTGTTTTAACTCTGGTTTAGTATCGTGAAATCGAATGCATACAAAACATCACCACAATAAATCGAGGTTTTTACTTTCAATGGAAAACTTACACATCGCTTCTAAACCCTACAGATATACAATGCATGCGGTTAATATTCCTAACACTAATGCAAAAATCTAGGAGCACAATGTGCTGCGCCCTTTTAAATTATATGAAAAACGGCAACACTTAAGGGAGTCTTATTGTTAATACTTCTGCATAAATACACTTGGGAAATAAAAAAAAAACCTGTTGTTCCAAATATAAGAAATCAGTTTCCATTGTCGCCTAATAATCTAAAACTAGTGGCAAACGCTGGAGTTACCTAAATGACTATCAAACTTTTTTACGTCATACAACGCATTGCTATTCATCTATTCCAAGAAAACCTAGGGAATACGTGTAGTAGATCTACTTGCTTATTAAATGACTGTCTAATTAATCTAATTGGAAGCTTATGAAGTTATCGCTATAATAAAAAAAATAGCTGATGGATTATTAGAACAACCAAATAACTATAACTATCTAATTTTATCTAAAAAGTAGGTTGTGCGGTATCAAAATGCTCCTTTTTTAGCATACAATGTAACGGCGATAGAAAAATTTTTCTATTTCTAATTACAACTTAAATATACGTAAAATTAGTTTCTGGAAAGTAAATTGGTTACACATTCCCTGCCCTCAATACGTAGTCGGGGGGAACTGGATATATAAACATCGAGAATTGCTTGAAGAAACCACAGTACCTCCAATCCACCGCAACTATACTTCAGGTAAGATATTGTTCTAAATATCTGTTTTTATCTTATATGTCCATATCTGTACTTTGAAAATGTCTTTGTAAATATATATGTTTTTATCTTATATGTCCATATCTGTACTTTGAAAATGCGTTTGGACTCAGTAAAAGAAAAATTTCTCAAAAACAACGGCAAAATGTCGCACACGAAAGTTCTTTTTTTCTAATACTTTTCTAATGTAATCTTAAAATGCTCATATCTCCGTTGTCTATTGAGATATATCTTCGCCGTTTTATGCATTGGGTTCCTACCGTCATGTACTACATTTTAAACATTTCTAACATTTTTCTAATGGTGTCTTAAAATGCTTGTATCTTCTATATTTATTAAGATATTTAAATGCCGTTTTTTGCATTGTATTGCTACTGTCATATACTACATTTTAAACATTTCTAACATTTTTCTAATGGTGTCTTAAAATGCTTGTATCTTCTATATTTATTAAGATATTTAGATATGGTTTTTTGCATTGTGTGGCTACTGTCATATACTACATTTTAAAATTTAAACGCTCATATCTCCGACGTTTATTAATCTGAAAAATGTTTCAGATTAAACCAGACGAGAATTTGCTGTGGGTGGTTTATGTAAGTAAAACTTGATTAGCTCCTTTGAGAAATTACATGTCTTTCTACAGCTATAGTGAGGCTGCCCACACCATCCCACCACAGTCCCACATCCCACATCATCGTTGCATTACAGGTATGTTACCAGTTGTAAATATAACCTCTCTAATCTGATTTTTTACATAGTATGCGATTCGTGTGTTTCTTCCATACAAACCACATCTACTTCGCCCCTAATGAGGAGGTAGTAAATCTCACCCATGAGTTGGTGTGGGACCCTCTTACTACCTACCGCTGGATTCCAGAGCTACCCCACCCCTTGATTGACCGACTCCGCAATCGAGTCAACCCAACCGACAATTGCGTCTTCTTCCATTACGCGGAGGAGCACGTATGGTTGTCGGATGGTGAAGACATTGGAACATTCAACATCCCAGAACTAGATGACATCACGTCTAGGGTGTTGAATGAGTATGTGGACTCGGTCAACATAGACCAGCCTGATGAAAACATGCCGTCGGACAGGTCGTCCACACCGTCGAGTCTGGGATCGGATGGGCTGTCCATACCTGATGACGTCAGTCTGATATGGAGTCCAAACGATCCAAGGCTTAACGGTATGGATCACGTATCTGACGCCATGTCGCCATCTTCCGTTGGAGATAGCATTTTCGACGTCTCCACCGAGGGTTGGTCTGGGGAAGAAGATGACGACGCCGGCGGTGGCGAAGGTATGGAAGATGGTGACAGTGGTGGTGAATCGAACTATGGGAGAGATGTGGAGGAGTAGTTTTAAGTTGTTAGGTTAGGTTAGTTTCTAAGTTAGTCAGTAAGTTATTTGAATAATAAATGTTTTAACTCTTTTAATTTTTTTATTACATCGCTATAAGTACATGATAAACACTTATTGCTGTTGTGCGTATTTTTTGAATGCAATATCATATGTAATGATGTCCGAAGCAAACTTTAGCATTTCATGCATGCAGTATACATTTTCCGATTTTATTGGCGGTAACGCATCCTCGATACTCCTTTTAAAGTCGCCGGGTAACCTCCAAACACCTTCGATTACACTGCTGTAAAATTGTTCAAACATCTGACTTTTTACTAGTTCAGCTTTAGATTGCAGCAACGACAACAAATCCCACAATTCTGCTACAGACTTGTTTCCGAGATAAACTTGGGATCGCTTACGTTCCTGCAGCGCTATCACTTTTTTGTTTCCGATTTTTTGGAAATATATTCTTTTGCCAGGACTTATATCCACCGGTTTCGGCTCTCCATCTTCATAGTTAAAGTGCCTATTTATCACATCTTTATTTGCAACAAAGAGCTGCCACTCTCCTTTGTCTAACAGTATAAAATCTTTGTTAATCCCACTAATTACCACTGCTGGCACAAACGATCCATAACAGGTCAAGCCCAAACTCACAGTTTTATTTCTTGACTTATTCAGCGGATAAGTTGTTGCGTTTAACAATACTGGATATGACAGTTTCACGTTTTTGTTTGTCACTCGCTGCTTCACAGTTTCACCAACCTTTTGTACTTGCTCCATTGTTTTTGCTGGTACAGCACACGATACACTACTGAACACAAACTACATCTCCTGTTATACTCATTCTTCAAGGTTACTGTCGGTGGCCTCGCTCCGAACGTGGCCTCGCTTCGAACATGACCTTGGGCTTGCACGTGGCCTCGCCTTGCATGTGACCTTGGGCTTGAACGTGGCCTTGCCTTGAACTCAAGGTCAAGTGGTGGGGGGAGGTTCCAGAACCATCCACTTCCCTCTACTGCCACAAATCATGCAGCGAATTGATGCTGGAAATAGATCGCCATGTTTCGGGGTTCCGGAACAACGAGGATCATAGACATTAAGATCTAGAATTGGCAAAGACAATTTCTGTTTAACGATTTTCATGGTTCTGATTCGAATTTTAAAATAACGCAAATTTATAGTTAGTAGGATGTGTGAATGTATCTCGTAACATCTTCAGTAAACGGATCGTATTCTAACATGGCGTCGTGCAAAATTAAACAATAAGCTTTAAGTGTGGCAGGAAAGTTTTGTGAAGATTCAAATTCTAGCCTTATATCTACGGTGGAATCTTGCAAAGGTTCTTGCTGTCTAGAACAATCTATTACGAAGATTGGGCAAGTTTTGTAGTCGCTGTAATTAAACAAACACTTATTGGGCTCTTTTCCATAGTACTTTTCGCGGAAACGACTGTAATTTAGAAATGCCGGCACGTAATCATTGCTATCAAAATCGAGATGCATTCGTTGATAGGGAAACACTTGAGAATTGAGATACACTTTTAGATCGGTCACGCTTGAATGTATAAAGCCGGTCGGATTTCCGCTTCTAACATTCGCGTTATCCTTCTGCAACGCTATTAGCAACCACCGAGGTTTTTCTAATTCATTCGAATTCTTTATTCGCCATACTTGCGATTTAGCATTATTAAATGCCGGCAATTTGTGTAATTTCCATTGCCTAAATTCCATCACAATAGACGGATTTATTCTTAGCTCATTCATTAGATTAAGTTTTAACTCATCACCTAATGTAATAATGCGGCACTTCCCACGAAACTTTGGTTATCGTAAAATCAACATCGGTTCCGTTATCTCCCAAATCGCTTTTATAACAATTAAGATCATTCTTTGAACGTATTAATACAAGTTCAGATCTCATATTTACTATAGCTTTTCTATAATCTTCAGCAAAGCCGAAAATTGTACTCAATGGCAGGATGCACGAAAAGCGCCCGTCTGCAAAAACTTGCTGACCGCCGTTGGCTGTTTTGTCCCAGCTAGTGCAACTTAGCGCCAAATCATCTTTGACATGCGATGCTAAGCTTTTAATTGCACTCGTTATTCCAGGCTGCCTACAAATATCTATAACCTGATTGCTGCCCAAGATCAATTGCATTTCAGAGAAGAAAAAATATGCCGCATTATTAACAATGATAAACTGCTTTCCTGCAGTTGTTGGCCTATATGTACCTTTAATACTGATGTAACTGTCATAAATGGACGTTATTATATCGGAACTCTGAATTTCAATTCTTATTGCGTCCGAATGATTTGCATTCAAGGTAAAAGGCAAATATGTATGATAATCCTCTTTAGCAATTGAAGCGTCGTAATAGGACCGCCTAAAAATACTCAACTTATCTATGTCGTTATAATTGGACTGTTTTAAGTTAATTTTTTCCTTTTTAGTGTCTAAATTCATAGTTTTTCTTTTTCTCATCGGGGTCGTCATATTAATAAAAAATGTTATTTGCGCGACTTTGAAAATAGGCTACGTCGGTGTCGGAGACGGTTTTGACTGCGATTCTGTCGACTTTGTTTTGATAATACCGTGTAACCCAGCGATTGGAGAAAACGATCGTCACTATCTGTCAATGGGTCTGTTGTTGTTGTTGCTGCTGTTATGTCAGCGGTGTTTGCATCTTGGCAAGGCTGTTTCTGACTGAATTGCGGTTTGTATGAATACACCCTTTTATAGATAAAATCTACGCCCATTTTCTTTACTCCCGTATAAGTTCTAATCGAACATTGCTGAATGTGTTGTCAGAAAGATTTATTAAATTGCCGCGATAATCTACAAACCTTAGGCTTATATTACTAATTTCGCTAACATTTACTGGAAAGTAGATTACATGTGAAATCCCTTTTTCTAGAAAATAGGCTGGAGGTACGCTGATGCCAAATTCGAAAATACTGCGACACAGCGTATTGTTTCGGTATGCTCCACTTCTAATATTTGTATCTATAAAAATATTAGGCGTCGAAATTATATCTACGTCTTCGTGGGGAGCATGTTTCGTATTTGCAGGTAAGACACTCCTACCAAATCCTAGCATTCGGCCGAAACTGCCCGATTTACTAAAATCTATATCATATATAGATTCAATTTCGCACTTTAATGTATTGTTATTGGCTTTCAATTTAAAAGCTGCTTCAGCTTCATCACGGTTATCACTAATTTTTGCTTTTATATAATCGGCTATTTCATCCAGTTCGTAACTTCCGTTTTCTATTGTTATCTCCTTATCGCCGTCATAATAAAGTTTATTATTTCCGCTGAAAATGTTGCGCACCGTATTGCAAGTGTATAAGTTAACCAAACCCAATGAATATGTATAATTTGAATCTAATTTTATCGGAGGGAGTATATCTCCTGTCGAGATAATATTTCCCTTGCCTTCTATATTGAACGTCCGAATTATGTCGAATGACTAATTAAACCACTATCGAGTCGTTTCTTTTGTACACAAAAACTTTAAATATAAATGGCCGCAGATGACTGTATTATACTGCTGCTCTTGATCGTAATTATAAAATATTTTACAACCTCGAAAATACTTAACCAACTCCATTGGCGGCCTTAAATCTCCAAATGGATCATAGTATAGAACCCGCTTGCCATCTTTTTTATATGCCACCCAATGCGTTCCTGGGCCCCTATTATCATCCAAATTGACAATTCCTCCCTCTTTGCTCAGCGTCTTTGATGGTAATGAGGTGCGCATAAATACTCCGCGAAAACTTGGAATGTCTTTTCCATACTCTTGCAAATCAATGTTGGTTAAAGCTCTTCGAGGCAAACTACCTAGTTTTTTCGGCGGCGTTTGCTGTTGTTGTTGTTTGCATTCTGGGATTTTCGCTTAATATGCAGCGCACTTCCACCCTTTTTATACGGCTTCAAATAGAGCGCTTCACCTTTCTTGTTTCGTGCTATAACTTCCATTATTCTATTATGCTGACCATCTCGTACATCTTTAGCAATGCCAGCAGCGCCTCCAGCAAGACTCCCAAGTGCTGAAAGTCCGGCGAATATGGGTATCAAAGGTAAAATACCGCCTTCTTTTGCAGCTGTAGGAATCGGTATTACCCGGGGTATTTTAATATTTTTCTTGCCTCCTATAGATTTAATAGCTTTTTTAGCTGCTGTTAAAGAATCTTTAATTAGTTGCCCCTCGCTAACATGCTTTCCTGCCGCCCCAGCCTTCTTGCTGTTACTCCGAATTGCTGTTCTAATTTTATTTATGTATCCGGCAATGAAAGTTGTACGTTTGTGCTGTGCGGTTTTCATTCCTAAACCTAATTTTTGTTTTACTTTCATGGCTGTTGTTACTGCCCAAGCAGCAGCTTCTTCTGCAAAAGGCGTGCCCTTGTTCTTGAAACGACTCCACGCCGCTTCTTCTAACATCTTATCCGCCTTATGCCTTTCTGTTATACTATTGTTCTCAGAATATGCAATGTCGTGCGCTTTACAGTATGAATCTAGAGGGTTGACGCCTTGATCGCCTCTTAGCAATCTTTTTTTTAGCTTTGTACCCGGACCGCAAAACTGATATCCTGGAATGTGAAAATCTACAGGAAGCTTGTTAATAAGCCTGTTAACGATGCCCTCTCCGCCGCTGTAGACTAACATTTGGCATATGCTTTGTCTATAGCTACTATTTATACAGAAAAATAAAACAACTACATTTTTACATTATTTTTATTTCAACTAAATGCATCATACAATAAAATATTAAAATTATATGCACTAAAGTTAAATTAGTTAGTCTAACATGCTGCAGATAAGTAGCGCTACTTGCTACTATTACAAATAATTTTTAGAGAAGCAAATTGAGCAGTTAATTTTGTTATAATATAATAATTATGCAAATCGTTTTTAATTTCACTTAAAGCTGCCATTAGCTGTTTAAGTTTCTGCTTATTAAGCAAATGTTTTTCGAAAATAAACTGGCGAGTAGTGGAGGCCGATCGCATCTTGCACATCAAATTCTTCTTCTTCTTCTTTTATAATCCTTGCTGCCTTTCGGCGTCGGATGGCGGTCTCTAGTCCTGTATCCATTTTTTCCATCTTTTTCTGTCTCTCGCTATTGTTTTCATTTCCTCCATTGTCGCTCCTCTCTCTGCTCCTATTTCTCTGATTTGCTCCAGCCATTTCTTTCTGGGTCTGCCTCTTTGTTTTTTGATAGGTTTTCCCGCTTCCATTATTCTTTTTGCCATTCTGCTCGGTTCCATTCTTACTGTATGCGCGTACCAGTTTAGTTGTTTCTTTTTTATTTTTTCTAGTATAGGTTCCTGTTTAGTTATTTCTCTTATGTCGTCATTTTTTATCCTGTCCCACTTAGTTTTTCCTGCCATTTTCCTAAGATGTTTCATTTCCATTGCAGTTATTTTAGGTTCGTCTTTCTTTCTAAGTGTCCAGCTTTCGCAGGCATAAGTTATTGTTGGTATTGTTATCATGTTGTGAATTTTCTTTTTCACCTCTATGTCGATATCTTTGTGTCCTAGTATCGTTTTATTTAATGTATAGTAAATTCTTGTCGCTTTGTTTGCTCTATTTACTATTTCAGCCTCCATTTTTCCGTCTTCTGTTATCATACTTCCTAGGAATTCATACGTCGATACTCTTTCTAGTTTCCTGTTTTTACATTTTATGTCCTTATTGTTTTGATCTCCTTTTTGTTTTTCATTTACTATCATGGTCTTGGTTTTACTAATGTTTATTTCCATTTTCATGTTTTCTATCTCCTCAGTCCATGCGTTTACCAGCCTTTGCATTTTATTTTTGGTGCTTGATATTAGTATCACATCATCTGCGTATAAGAGACTGCTTATTTTTATTGCTTCTAGATTCCTGTGTCCTATTACTGTATCTAGTCGGTGGTGTTTTTCTTTTATTTGTTTGATGATCTTGTCCATTAGAGTTATAAATAGTAAAGGGCTTAGGCTGTCTCCTTGCTTAATTCCTTTGGTCATTTTAAATTCATCTGATCTCTGCCCTGCTAGTTGTACTTTTACTCTGACTGTTTCGTATGTGCTTTTTATTGCATTTATCAATTCTTTGTCCACTTCCAATTCTCTCAGCGTCTTCGATAGTTCCCCTCTATCAACTGTATCAAAAGCCGCTTTCAGATCCACAAAAGTTAGGTACAGCTCTTCTCCTTCTTCAATTTTTCTTTCAATTATGCTTCTGATTGTAAATATATTGTCCATTGTTTGCCTATTTGGTCTGAAGGCTGCTTGCTCTTCGCTTAGTTTTAGTTCTATTTGTTTCCTTAGTCTCTTCTCTAGAATTGTTGTGTATATTTTATAGCTCGTTTGTGCTAGGCATATTGGCCTGTAGTTCTCGCATTGTGTCTGTAATCCTTTCTTATATATTGGTAATATAAGGTTGTTTTCCCAGTCTCTTGGGATTTTCTTCTCTTCCCAGGCTTGCTTGCAAATCTTCCATAACCAGTCTATTCCTTCTTGTCCCAGCCCCTTTAACATCTCCGGCGCTATTCCGTCTTCCCCGCATGCTTTCCCAGTTTTAATTTTTTAATTGCCTCTTCTACTTCTTCCCTCTTAATGGTTTGTTCCTGGTTCTTTTGTTCTTGAGTTTCACTGACTTCCGATTCTACTGTCGTGTTATACTTATTCTTGTAGAATTCTTTCCATGTTTCTAGTATTTCCTTCGTATCTGTTTTGTATTTGTCCTTGGTTGTTTTTTATTGCTTTTATACTTTTCCTTTTATCTCCTCTTAATCTTTTTATTCTCGTCCAGAATTTCCTTGTGTTTATTTTGTGTACTTCTGTTATCTCCTCTCCCATCTTCTTCCATGATTCCTTTTTTGCTATCTTAATTGCTTCTTTCACTCTGTCTCTCTTTCTTCTGTATTCTTCTTTATCTCCCATTTCTTTTGTTTGTATATACCTTTCCAAGCTACCTTCTTTTCTTTTACCAATCCTCTTATTTCTTCAGTCCACCAGCTTGTCGCTTTCATGTGTTTGTTAAATTTTCTTACCCCACATATTCTTTCTGCTGCCTTCTTCAGTGTTTCCTTGAAGGCTCTCCATCTTTCTTCTAGCGTCCACATTGTTTGCATATTCCGTTTTCGTTGAAATTCTTTGTCTGTGTCCATCTGATATTTTTCTTTGCTCTCTGTATTTTTAAGTTTATATATTGCTAGACTACTATATTTTCTTATTTCTTGGGTGTTGTTTAATCTTGCTTGGTATTCTGCTGTTACTAATCTGTGTTGTGTTCCTATTTCTGCTTCTTTCCTTGTTTCAATTTTTTGAATCTTCTCCGTTAAGTCCTGTGTGTAAGTTATGTAGTCTATTAAGCTTTTGGCGTTTCTTTCTTCTGCTAAAATGTGTATCTGTCTTCTAATGTTTGTTCCCACAGTGTATTGCCTATTAATATATCATTCCTTCTGCAGAAATCTATCATTTTCTTTCCGTTTCTATTTTGGGTTCTTTCTCCGTACCCCCCCATACATCCCATTCCTCTGCTTTGATCATTTCCAACTCTACTGTTCCAGTCCCCCATTATTATCGTCTTCTGGTTTTTCTTCTCTCAGTTCATCTTGGATTTGTTGTAAGTCTGCATAAAAGTTTGCCATTTCCTCTTCTACGGTTCCTTCTATTGGTGCATATATTTGTATAATATTGATTGTTTCTTCTAGTTTTAAGGTTATTGCTATTATTCGTGGGTTTATTGTTTTAACGTCAGTTATTCTTTGGTTTATTTCCTCTGTTATTATTATACCTACTCCCTCCTTCGCTTTTTGTTGTGGGTCTACTCCCGAGTAATATAGGATATATTTATTTGTTAAATATGTATTTCCTTTGCCTTTTTTCTTGGTTTCGCTTATTCCTAGGATTTGTATGTTGTTTCTTTCCATTTCTTCTGTTAGTTCTATTTCTTTCCCTGTTAGTGACATACATAAGGTTTTATATATGATCTTTGTTGAATAGAGCTATTTTATGCTGTTTGTGTTTTTTTAAATTATCTTTTTCGACTTTCTTATTTCATAATGTATTGCAGAATTATGGTCCGGGCCGGTAAGAATCATATGTGACTAAAGAAGTAATCGTTTATGTAACCCAACGCTGAGTATTGTCATTATAATTCCAAGCCCCGTGCCGAGCAGACGTAGTGTTAAAAATGATGACAAGTGGTGAAATATGCCGAGAAGTGCTTCTAGTTCTGGTTTAAGTTGATCAGGGCGACATCCAAAAAGAGCGAAAAACTGCAATAACAAAGTAAATGATGAGGTAAATTTAATCGTTTAGAGACGAAAGTGGAAACGAAGAACAACTGATCATGGGTTACTGCATATAAACAAGTATGTTAGAACACTCGCATTGTATAGAGATTTCAGACATGACATTAGCCAGTGGTGTATTATAGCAGAAGCCTGAGAGGCACGGACTTATGGCGCAAAATTTCAGGGGGCCCCAGGATGGTTTTATTGACAAAACACGTTTCATGTTTTGTCATAAATTATTAATTCCCAGGCAACTCTTGGAAATTGCAACATCAAATGATCACAGCAAGTTTCTGGATTTTTCTAATAGTAAGTAAAACATGGATTCCGTGGGACTTGCGGTTGTGGGGTTTGCGGTAAAAAAATTGTGGGGATTGTGCCCAATAAAAAATATTTTAGCTGAAATAGCACAGCTTGGGACTTGTGTTTCTGGAATGCTAATTTTACTTGTACATATCTGTAAATAATTAAGGGGTCATTACCAATGACTGCATTCCAGGGAGTTACGTATAAATAGGTGTTAAAATTTTAGTTTTAGTTAATATCTATTGTTTTGTCAAGATGGAAGTGTCAGTGACGTCTAAAAGAAAACCATCTCTTTTAGTCGATTGCTACAGCTATCGCTTATACAGGGTTATTCAATTTCGATATATATAATTAGGATTTCGAAAACTGTAAGAGATATTATAAGGGTGATTAAATTGGAACAAAGATGCAGATTCTAATGCTGAATAATATTAAAAAAAGGAACTGGATCTAGCCCCCTTACTTTTTGAGTTATATAAAAAAACAAAATCCTTATTTTTGATTTTAGAATTTTCGAGATATGGATACTAACTTTGTTATTTTGAACGCACATTAAGGATGGCTGTGGTACCATTAAGAACTGCTTATTTTTCTCTTTTCGTTAATATAAGGTTTGCTATACTTGTTTTAATAAATAACGGTTTATAGTAGGCCGTGATTGTTTTACCGAAAAACAAATTATTTTTTCACATATCTCTATTATTTATGAAAATAAGTGTAGCAAACCTTATATCAGTGAAAAGAGGAAGATTTTTGTAATGGTGCCGTAGGCTCATAGCCATCCTTGATGTGCATTTAAAATAAGAAAGTTAGGATCAATATCTCGACAATTATTAAAATAAATGAAAATATAAGATCAAATTACAATTTTTCTTTAAAAAGTTGTCTTGATAATATCTCACTCTAACGTAGAACAAAGAAAAAAAAATTTTTAGGTTTTTTAAATAACTGAAGAACTAAGGCGGTTAGATCTAATTTCTTTTTTCAATATCATTCAACACTAGAATCTGCAACTTCGCCTCAATTTAACCGATTAGTATCTCTTACCATTTTTAAAATCCCAATGGTGAGCATCTAAATTGAATAACACTGTATAGAACATATAAAGAAATGAAAGTGTAAGTATATATGAACAATAAGAAGTTAAAGTGCCCTGAGAGGTTGAAAGCTACGGTTGATCACACCACAATTACTTGTAATATTAACCATGTTTGTGCTGCTTACGGTGTAGTAAAAGTAAAATTGACAGTAAATTGTAGAAATCGTACACGCGAAGAGCATACAACCTGTTCCTACAATTTTTGAGAAAGAATGGCTTAAGGAGTATACTACCAAATGCAAATATATCCGGATACAAAAATAATCAGCACACCAAAATGATTTGCCAGATGTACAGTTTCCTGTCATTGCTTCCAATAGAAGACTTCGGCAAAGGATTACTCACAATTGTGTAAAATGCTCCTGCGATAAGAAAATAATGACGGGGTTTTCAGTACTTTGGGTCAACGTGATTAGATAATCCAGATTTTCCCAAAGAATTATGGAATGTACATGGGCAACGACATCGCATCAAGAACCCCGTGGAAGGCTGCAACAGCAAACTGAGGTTGTATTAAAACGTCAAATATTTACTTCCTGGTGCAAAAATTAAAGGACCGAAAATAATAATAATAATAATAACAAAAATTTATTTTAGTTTCCACAGATACAGACATACTGATAAATTACAGTGCAAAGAAAAGATTTAAACAGGTATAAGAGAAAATAAAAATCATCAAAGAAAATAAATAAAATAAATATACATCTTCAAAGAAAATAAATATATACTAACAAAGAAAATAAATATATACCATCAAATAAATAGTTAATGCTACTTTCACAATTAGATCTCTAAAAGCTGGAGAATACGAGAAGGAAAGAAAGGGGGGGGAGGCTTCCAACGAGGATGCACATAAGACACCTAGCTCGACAGCTGATCTTCCCATTGAAGTCGACAGGACGTTTTTCGCGCTCTGAGAGAAAATCTGAATGTCGAAGTGTGAAGCTGTCCAGCGATTCATAAAAAAAAAATGCCAAATAACAGGTACCTCCGTAGGGACGTTATCACAGAAGAGAAACAACAGTCTCTACAATAAACTGTTCATCGTTCAAGCTTCCCATGCTAAACGCGGGAATAGTGGCCGCCTTAGAATCCAGCAGTAGTAAAACAGAACAAATTCTTAGGTCACTTGCAAGAAATGCTTGCGGTGAGGCGCACGGCCTTATCGGCACACTTTAAACCTTGGCGAACCCAGGACCCTTCATATACCTCTAACCAAAAACTATTTGGGGCTAGCCTCCAAGAAAACTTAAAATATTGCAGGACAAAAACTGAGCACTTCTGTGGCCAATAAAAATCCTCCCAAATGAACCACAATCCAGAATACCGCAAGAAGGGGGAGAAGCACCGTAAAAGGTACAGACGTCTCTAGCTAACCTCCAGGTTAACGAGAAATATGATGGGAGCTTGAAGAAACATCTTCAAGCTTGGATGTTTTATATTAAGGATCCAGTCATACTCGGCTGGGCCCGAGGGTATAAAATACCCTTTACCCGTGAACCATTTGAAAAATTTGTACCAACACCTAAAACAGACATTCTGAAATGAGTCAATACATCCACGTCACACATCAGCTGTAAAAAATTGGAGCTCTAGAAAAATTCAAAACTATGTACCTACTCCAATGTATTCCATTTGGCACCTTATTTATTTACGAATGTACATATTTAGATTATCCCCAAAATACTAAAATACCTAGATGATTTGGGGTCTACGCCAATTGAGCACCAAGCTCTAAGTGTATGTGGAAGGGCTTTCTTGAGTTTATATAGGAGTCCTTGGTGCCAAACTCAATCGATCGCCGGACTAACATCGATAAAGGCTGCCACACAATAACTTTTTTCCTCAAATGCTTGATTTGCGATTTCCGTTACTCTATGGACTTGCTCGGTAGTACCGTGTTTTTCAAGAAAGCCAAACTGGTGTTCTGGAATGAGATGATTTTCGATTATTACGGATATTAGTTTCTTGAGTAATAATTTTTCCAAGAGTTTGCTTAGACCGGGTAACAGACTGATCGGCCTGTAAGACGTTACTTCACTGGCAGATTTTCCAGATTTATAAATGGGAATGATCTCTGCAACTTTCCATTGCGCTGGAAAATAACCAATATATATATATTATGGTTAATAGCACTATTGCTTTCGTCGTAGTTCCTTGATGAGTCGCCCATTAACCAGATCGAATCCTGGCGCCTTGTTTGGATTTAATTTTTTCTTTATCATACGTTGTACTTCTTTTACGGTAAATAGTTTTGGGAGTGGTGACAGTTGGTATGGTACTTCAAGAAAGCTACTAATGTCTTCCTCTTCAATTGGTGTGGCTTGGAACGGTAATGATTGGAATACTTTCTCCAGATGTTGAGCAAAGATGGTGGCCTTTTCCAAGTCCGTACGGGCCCATGATCTATCTTCTTTACGTGTTAGAGGTATAGGGTTCTTTACTTGTGCTATATTACTGGCAGCTTTCCATAGGGAATAATCAGTATCAGGCGTGTTGGTGAGATTTTCCAGGTATTCTTTGAAGGATCTGTTTTTAAGGGATATAATTGTCCTTTTTAGTTCTCGTGAGGCTTCATCATAGCGTCTTTTGTTCGATGGTTACCTAGTGTTTTGTCATACTCTTCTTAGGCGTCTTTTAATAGCAATTTTTTCTTTAATTATTATAGGGCAGTTTTGATTTAATCGGTTTACCGGAATTTCCGGAGTGGCTTCACATGCTGATTCCTGAATTAGACTGGTGAGGTTGTTCACGGCTAGATCTATATCCTCTTTAGTTTTAAGGAGAATGGCAACGTTTACTTTATCTTCAATGTGTTTTTTTATAAAGTTCCCAGTCAGTCCTCTTTTTGAAAAGTGTTACTTTTTTCTGTGGTTATAAATATAGAACCAATGGCTGCTACCACTGGTGTGTGATCAGCACACAAGTCTGTAGCTATACCTTTCGTGACTAAGAAGTCTAGTAGATCAGGTGCTTTGTCTGGATCACTAGGCCAGTACATTGGTCTGTATGTTGATAGGTGGTTAAGCTGCAGTTCATGCATTATTTGGTAAAGTAACCTTGCTCTACCAGGTGCTGTTAGGCGAGAACTCCATGCTATGTTCTTGGCATTGTAATCTTCTCCCGCCATGAATTTGTCACCAAGGGAATTAAGGTACTCCACCATGCCTTCCTTGTTTGGGCGATAATTTGGTGGACAGTACGGCGAGGAGATGGTAAGTGTACCTTGCCAATCCTCAATGCTTTTACTTGTAGTCTGCAGGTAATTTTTGTCAAACTTTGGTAACTCGTAGTGTTTGATGTGTTGCTTAATTAGTATTGTTGTTCCTCCTCTTGCCCGTCTCACAGCATCTGGATGTGAAGTGAGATAGGATGTATAATTTCGAATTTTGAAGTATATATTTGAGTGAAATGAGTTTTTGTTACAAGGAGTATATCGATTTGATTGTATGTCAGAAACGTTTTTACTTCTTGTTTGCGTGTGGCCAAGCCGTTTGCGTTCCACAGTGCTATTTTATATAGTTGAGCTATTGGTATTATTAGTTTGTAGCAGGAGTTCGGTAAGTTTGTCAATCTTATCATTAAGTCGTTTTATTTCCGCAGATAACTGGTTTATTGTTTGTTGTTGTCCTGTAACTATATTTTGGAGAAATGTAATTATGTTATCGTTTGGGCCTGTCGTATGCTCCGGTTTAGGTATGAATCTGGGCACCAGATTGTGTACTTAACTGCATTGTTGAGTGGCTAAGGAGTAGGAGCATTTTGTTTTGTGTTGTATTGTTGTAGTGTTTTGGTTTAAAGGTGGTTGCATGTTTGACGGTCTAACTGTGTAGTCGTTGTTTTGGTTTTGCTTTCGTTGTGGTCTTGCTTGTTGCCTTTGAGTTTGGATAACCCTCCCATTTGCCGATGAGAATCTTCTATTAATTATTTCGAGGTACACTTTGCACATTTTGGCATTTGCAGGGTGAGCTCCTTCGGATAAAACGCATTTGGGACTTTCTCCATCTCCTTTCTTTTTTGTGCAGGTTTTGTAATCATGACTTCCTGCGCACTTATAACAACGAAGTGGTCTTGTGCAATATTTTCTGGTATGCCCATAGCACCAGCACCCAGTGCATTGCATTATTTTTTTCTTTTTGTGATGTTCTTCAAATTGAACAACTGTATTTAGTAGACGTGTGATTTTGAATACTTCAATGTTATTTGGTTTTGGTAAGAGATCAATAAAGAACAGATTTTTTGGCATCGCTTTGTTGTTATTCCATGTTTGTATATTTGTTACAGCAACAACTTGGTGACCCAGTTTCTTTAAGAAATCTTGAATGTCGTTTTGCGCTGTAGTATAGTGAAGATTACGTAATACTACTCGGTATTTTTTGTCTTCTTCAAAGGTGTAGGTGTGTCTTATGACTTTATTTTCATCAAGTAACTTTTTAACTATCTTATAGTTCTCTACTGTATTTATTTGTAACTTTATTTTATTTCCCTTCAATATTTGATAATAGTAATCTTTTTTTTTGTTATTACCGAGTTTAATTTTTCAAGTAACGGGGGGATTTTGTCAACAAAATGCAGAATAAATGGCGGTACATTTTCTTTGTTTTTTGTACTGTTTATGTTTCTGTTTCAACTACATTTGTGAGAGATTGGTATTTGTTTTGTGTTTTTATACTTGGCTGTTGTGATTTGTTATCGTCTTTCGGACTACTGTTTTGTCTTCTTCTTTTGTTCCTTGGTTTAACTGTTTGAAAATCATTTGGTTGAAAAATATCATCACTAGTTATTGACTGGTGATCACTTGCTGCGTTTCTGTTTTATGGCTGTGGTATATGTTGTGTTTGGTAGGAATTATTATATTCTGGTGCTTGGAATTGTGACGCATACATGGGAATTGTAGAATGTACTTGTTGAGCCTGGGGTAATACAGTGCTCAATTGGTGCCCGTCCATGATTTACACATAATGGAAAAAACACGAAACGAATGTCTGAAAATGTAAAAAAAGCGGATTTTTTCTGAACCACTTTTCTTAATACTAACAGACATGTGCTAAATCCTACCAAAGTGTGGAATTTTGTAGAATTCACATACGTGACATGGCTATCAGACTTCCAGAAAATAAAAAAGAAAAGTTGGTAACTTATACAATAAAGCAATTTAGCAGAAACAAATCTTGTAAAATTTACGGAACAACCAGTTGCTGCTGCCCCTGCTGTTAAGTATGGATGGTTGTATTTAAAAAATCGAAAGGGAGACGCAATAGGCACTAATAAAGAACAAGAGAGACTATGACGATAACATGGCATTATCTTACGACCTGAAAGCAGATTTTAACTAGTGGTAAAACCTGGGAAGATCAATACAGACATTGCTCCGCTTACACTACCGGATGGGGCAAATTTTCAAATTGTACTATTTAGGAATTAATAAAGACGCAATTATTATTATTATTATTATTAGTACTACTAGAGCGCATGGGGTTTGGAGAAAAGAACACAAGAGCTCTTGAGTTCTCTTACAAAATCATGGCAAATATCAACATTCTGTTGAGAATAATATCACAGCCATCTCCTGTATTAACCGCATGGGGAGCATTCGATTTCCAAAGTTTAATGACATCACTCGACAAAATTTGCAATATTACGAGTAAAGAAACCTCTATATTTTGCATGTTACATTCAATCGAGACAAAATGTAGAATTGAGTAACCCTCGATTGAAACAGAATGCGAATTGTTCCAAAAAGCATATAAGGAAGTAAGCAATTTTATGAAATTCCCAAAGATTGATAACTTTGAATCGTACTCTAATGTCAAAAAAAATAATCTTGGGGACCAGACCCATATTCTCTAGCAGTTGACGCGTTCACCGTGTGCTGGAATAGTTTTTTTACTTCCGTTTACAATAAACGAAGTATTGGATTCACCCCAAAAATTCGAAATCGAGCTTTCAACAGATCTTCACGTTTTAGAGTCCCCTGAACCCAAAAACATGTTTTTGTTCGTTGGTCTGTCTGTCTGTCTGTCTGTGAACAGAATATCTCAAAAACGAAAATAGGCTTGAAGTTTTAGAAAAAAATGTCTCTTCAAATAACGCTCTATTTTGTACGGCTTCTGTAGAATTTGTAATTTTTGAATATTTTTGACAAATGCTTAAAAATTAAAAATCAAATGTTTGGCTAATTATAAGATCACTGTAAAAGGAAGTTGTATGCGTGTATCAAACCATATTTTTTTCTATGCCTTCCACCATTTTTAGTACCTCAGGAGACATTATAAAAACTATCAAGGACCAGGCTTGTCCTATTTTCATTATCCCTATCTGACCTAACCAATTCTAGTACTCCTTATTTAAAAACATGCTAATAGAAGAGCCTGCAGTACAACATGATTTACTAGGGAAGGCATGTCGATGATATCCTGGTCATTTTCAATTCCAATAACCCTAATATTAATGATTATATCACCTGGCTAAACTTAGTACATCCTAATATTAAATTTACTTTTGAAATTGAACATAATAATTCTTTGCCTTTTCTAGATATTTTGATCATTAAAAACAATAGTTCCACAACAATTTTTTTTTAAATTTCAGTATTTATAGTAAGCCCAGTTGTACTGACCATACTATCCCTTATTCTTCCTTTCATCCCTTAAACTTGCTAATTTTCAATTTTTATTCAGGCGTTTGCTTTCCATTCCTATGTCAACAGAAAATATCAATAGTGAATTTAACATCATTAAATACACTGCTATTAAAAACGGTTATCCTCTTCGAATCATTTTACCTATTTATTATAAACTCCGTATAAAACTTTCAACAAACCTAACCCTTATCAATAATTTTGGAAACAAAACTTTTTATTCAATCCCTCATTATGGTATTATCTCTATGGCCATAAAAAACATTCTTAGTAAATACAATTTTCAAATTTCTTTTTCTACTACCAATTCACTTCAATAAAGATCCCACCCCTTTAGTAGAAAGATCTGGTATCTACCGTCTTGACTGTTCGTTTTGCAACTGTTTTTACATTGGTCAAACTGGACGTACTTTCAAAAAACGAATCAAAGAACATTCCGCTTGCATTAAAAACAACAATTTTAATATCGACCAACCTAATAAATCAGCTTTTGCTAATCACATTTCGGAACATAACCACAACTTTGATCCTAATAAAGATTACAAAATTTTACATATAGCTTACAAAGGTAGGTTGTTGAATTTTTGATATTATGTCCAATAACAATGAATTCAGACTCAATGAAGTCACAGATTTTTATACCAATTACATTTTCCTGAATATTAAATAGTTGTTTTGTCTTTGGCTGATTTCTTGCATTTACTGGTTTTTCTTTGTTCTTTTACTTTCTGACCCTCTCTGGTAATTTCAGTGTCATTGAATCTAGGGACTTTTTGACCTGTTTTTAGTTATTTCTGTATTAAAAATTTATTCCTAGCGCCAACTCCTTCAGAGTTTGTAGCTATTTTACTTGTTTAATTTTATTTTTATACTATGATGTATTAACCAGTATAACGATCTTTATAACGTAGTTTGCTGGTTAATTAATTTTTTTTCTTCTCTAATGTGGTGTTATTTGTGAATTTGATAGCTACCTCGCCTTCAGGGTTTCAACCTAACCTCAATTTTATTTTTAACCTACAAATGTAACACGTGGTTTTATTACCAGTAAGTTAATTTTCTTTACTCGGTACACTATTGTCAACCATATGCCTCTGTAAATGTTCATTTTGGCCTGAAGATGAAACCAGTCTGGTTTTGAAACAGGTCGCCTTTTTAATAAATGTACGTGGAGAAGACTACTGAGTTTTATTGCTTCGTATTGAACTAGTAGGAAACTAGGTCTATATGATAATATCGGTTTCCACGTTTTTCTAAAATTATAATTAGATAGTAGCGCATCTTACTCAACGATCAATTCGTATCGCTCATTATTAAATCTGATTTTAAACTGCACTAATCAAAAGATTTTTAAGAGAGTATTCAATAAAAAATAGCCAAAGGGAAGGTATGCAGTCACATGGAACCCATAATCAGACTTAAAAACCAAAGTTAAGTACACCGGAAAAATCAAAACTTCTGGTCCTAACCGACTGCAACCAAACGTAGTGCTTTCTTTTTTCGAAGAAAAATCTGAGCTTTACGTGACATCTACCTTAGAATACCATATTGAAACAATTCAACCAACAAGGGGTCAAACGAAAACCTTACCCACAAGCAACCATTTAATTCTGCCACCAGCCAAATTATCAGTGGATGGATTAAAGCTGTTCTCATGAAAAGCAGAATAAACACAAAATAATTTGAAAGTTTTCTAGTTGTTACAGTTAAAGCTCCCATAATTTACTATTATATAATTTTTTGCTGCTATGAAATTTTGACAGAGTTGAATAATGATGGAAAAAACGAAAAAGTAAAAAACAAACATGTATATTAAATAATCTTCTTCTTATTCTTTCTCAGCCTTGGTCCGTCCACTGCTGAACGTAGGCCTCCCCTAGATGGCGAGGGTGGTAGCGAGTAGACACTCTTCTATGATGCCGATAGAAGAGAGGTTTATTTTAGGAAAGCGCCCTGCCCACGCGAGCCATGTTCCTCTCCCACCTCCTAAAACCGGAGGAGATCATGTCCTAACCAGTAATTCCCATCTATACTTTAGTCCACCCTTCATATACCCCTTTTTTTAATTTTCTTCTATCGACTACCGTTGCCTCCCGGAACCGCTCGCGCATTACTTCAGGGGGCGCGGCGTCACTTAAACCTAAGCCCTAATTAAGTGAAAATCTAGACCGCCCGTGCCGGGAGTTGAACTCTCAACCGCTCCGGCCCGAACCATCACGACTTTCACTGCAATGGCAATCGCCGCTCGCCTACCGAGGTCCCTTCATAGACCCCTACCCTCTACCAACCTGCACAGGCCAGCGTGGTAAAGTATGGCCAAAACCTTCTTTAATATTAAATAATAAAAGAGACGAAATTGCGAAGAACAAGTAACAGATCAAACTACTTGCCTGTAGAAAGTTCGATCTTAAATTTTTAAACAACTTCGTCGAATCTTATTACAGCCCGCCCGGTATACCTTCATAAACATACCCAACCCTCCGAACTAACCATGTCCTGTCATCGAAATTATAATGACAATACCCAGCATTGGGTTACATAACACATTATTTGTTTAGTCACCCATGATTCCTGCCGGCCCGAAGCGAAATTATACACTACATAATGTAACAAGGGAGACGAGATTGTTCGAAAAGTTTAAATCTTTTTACAGGTAAGTCAAATTTTAGCGAAAAAGTAACGATTAATGAAGCATCTGAATGCTAAATAGTCATTAATTACTGTAACTAATACTTTTGTTGATTGGGATAAACTGAAAAAACTTCAAAATATGAAAATCGTCCATAAAGAGAAGAGAATATATCAATGTTTTCTGAATTAAAGAAATTAAAAAAGATTATTTAAGGATGAAGCAAACTCAAACCAGATTTAAAGAAAATATGTTTTTGAAGGAACTGGATAAGGTTGAAGTTTTCTAAAGATTTTACAAAAAACCTCTCCGTTTCTTTTTGCGCCACTCTCATTGAGATGAATCTAAAGAGCTATGGTAGGAATCACCAGAAGAAACGGAATACTAACTATCGCCATAAGAAAAAGAATAAAAGTAACTGACATCATCAAAAGAGTCAGAGAAGTGGAAATGGGCAGGTTATGTAGTCCGGAGAACAGATTTTAGAACTAAAAGGTTAACAGAGTAGAGGCCTAGAAAAAAGCAAAGGAAACAGAAACAAACATTGTTGAGAATAGAAATCAGTGGAAGCAATTAGATGAGGTTTATGTGTTATGTCCAATAGTGGAGGCAAGCGGCTGGTGGATGCAGTAGGTAATAAAGGGTGCGGCAAAATATACCCAGTGATGGAATATTGTTATAACTTCGTTATTTCCTTGACAGCTGTCAAAAGTGAAGTTTTATAAAAAAGTAGAAAGATACAGAATTTTGTTATGGAGCGTTATTCGGCTCAAAAACGAGCAGAAATTGTTAAATTGTATTTCCAAAACTTTCCTTCTATAATTTCAACTCAACGCGCTTTGAAGCGAGCATATCCTAATCGAAGACCTCCATACAGAGAAACAATTCGACGTTTACCAAACGAATTTTTACAAAATGGCACAGTAAGTGATGTAAAGCATACTGGAAGACCTCGTTCTGGTCGTTCAAACTAAAATATTGAGCTCCTTCTGGCTGATGTTCATGCAGAAACAAAAACTTCCACAATAAGACGTGCGGCGCAATTAGGGTTGTCTGTGAAAGCTTTTGGTTCTGCCTGAAGGAGCTCAATATTTTAATTTGAACGACCAGAACGAGGTCTTCCAGTATGCTTTACATCACTTACTGTGCCATTTTTTAGAACTTCGTTTGGTAAACGTCGAATTGTTTCTCCGTATGGAGTTCTTCGATTAGGATATGCTCGCTTCAAAGCGCGTTGAGTTGAAATTATAGAAGAAAAGTTTTGGAAATACAATTTAACAATTTCTGCTCGTTTTTGAGTCGAATAACGCTCCATAACAAAATTCTGTATTTTTCTACTTTGATATAAAACTTTACTTTTGACAGTTGTCACGGAAATAACAAAGTTACAACAATATTCCATAGCTGGATATATTTTGCCGCACCCATTACTATTTAAAGCTAAAAAAATTTTTTTTTTTCTATAAATTTCATTTCTTTAAAATATCCTCTTTTCTTTCCGCCCACCCACCGTGAGATTCGAACCGAGGACTTGCTTAATGCAAGCCTAATGCGGTATCAACTGCGCTATTCGGCTTCTTGCCAACAATAAATATTGCAAAATAAATATAACAGTACCTAATATAAATATACTATGTTTTACACAATAGTTTCTTTTGTTATTTAATAAAGTAAAATAAATATATATTAAATAATTTATATTTACTTTACTCTTAGCTACAAACAAAAAAATCAAAGACATTTACAACACCTTTTAGGAACTTAAACAAATCATAAATAGTTTAGTTTACTTTGACTCATCTAAAAATGTAACCATTCCATATAAAGAGAAAGGGGAGTTATAGCCATTGCACACAAGAAATTTAAAATCGCAGACATTTTGATTTCTATTTTGGGCTGCGTTTTGAAAATCATACGGAAATTTGTAATACAATTTTAGAAATTTAAACAGAAGGTTTGAAAGCACTGTTAGACTTCTATGCATCGAACGTTAAAACGCGTCCAAGTGCTTCACTTTTGTTTCGAATTTTAGATTTTGTAATAGTTGGAGATTTATAGTATTTAATTTTTAATAAAGTACATGGTATTTGACCCATCAGTAACTACCAGTCAACGTTTACTGTAGTCACAATAGCAAGGTCCATTTTCTGTCAACTGTCAAATTAAAAGTACACGATCTGAATTAGTGTTTTGCTAATTTCTTTGTTATGTATCGCAGGTATGAAATCTGCATCATAAATCTGCACAATCTTTAATTAATATTCATAACCGACTCTGCTAAAAAGGCAAAACAGGTTAATTAGCATGCAACCCAACGTACACAGAAGAACCTGTTTCATTATTTTCTGAATGCCGGACTTCAGCTAGTTCCATTATTGCATAAATCTCATAATTTTCAAGTTATGGAATTGGAAATTGAAGTATGTTCTGCAAGGATTTGAATTTGATGGGGCTTTGATTTTTAGAACAAATGTGGCTGTTCTGCTGATTAGATTAGCTAGCTAGCTATAAATTTAGAACAACTATAGGAGCGTTTTCTTCGTTTCATAATTCAGCGATGTTTTTTCAATCTTCTACTTTCAGAAATGGGCGTTATTAGCTCAAAAAGCCACTCAATTGATATCAATAAAATCTTCAATAATGGGTCCTACGTACACTTAGCAGTTTCTTTATACCGTGTGTCCCAAAAGTCTGGAATAAATTCAGTATTTCCTAACATGTACGTTTCCGGCTAAAATCCTCGGACCCGTCGATTTTTATTTTTATTTGAGCATTTTTTGAAATAAAATGCATACATACAGGGTGTCCCGTGTATAAGGTATGGCGTTATCGATGTTTTTTTTTTAATGGAAACCCCCTTTTTTTATTACGGAATCTGAAAGAACGCATCTTTTTACTTACGCTAAGGTAATTTTTGGGTATAGGTCACATTACCAAAAATTAAGAAAAACAATTAAATTTGCAAAATACTAAATCTGATTTTAAGAAGTGTGATTTTACGCTTTTATCAATGACAGCAATCAACAAAAAACATATCGGTTGTCTTAGTTACTGCCAGGCAGACAACGGTGCACAACTTGTACATTTAATTTAGTTGTTTTAGAAATTACTAAACTTAGTATATTTTTAAATTTTTTCTTAATTTTTGATCATCTGATCTATACTCAAAAATCAGCTTAACGTAAGTAAAAAGATGCGTTCTTTCAGATTCCGTAATAAAAAAGGGGGTTTCCATTAAAAAACATCGATAACGCCATATCTCATACACGGGACACCCTGTATGTATGCATTTTATTTCAAAAAATGCTCAAATAAAAATAAAAATCGACGGGTCTAAGGAATTTAGCCGGAAACGTACACTTCCTTAGTAACTTTAGATATGAGAAAATTATTTAATGTGTATTACAGCTTTAAAAATATGATTTACTCATTATTGCTATAACTTCAAATTACTTACAATTAAGCTTGACTGTACAGTTTTCAAAATCTTTGATAAGTAGGTACTTCAAAATATTTAATGCAGCAATCCACCAAATTATTATTTCCGATCTTAGTCATATGTTATCTAGGAAATACAGCTAAAAATAAACATTTTTAGTTGTGTCAAATGCAAAAAGTCAAAAACCTTTCCTAAACGAGTAATTAACAAATTATTTCCTGCTAAAAATTATATTTATAAAGCAGATACATTTGCATTCGATTTGTTTTTTTTTTGTTACGCGCAAGTAAACCGCATTTAACAAAGTATATATTAGAATACAATATTTCAAATTACAAATAAAAATTAATACCGTAGCTGAAGTAAGGCTCACTAAACTCATATTCACTACTGGTAATACTGCATACTTCACGGTTCGTTAACAGACGTACAGGATGTAGCAGTAAGGTGGCTATTGTTCATTAGAACAAAAAAAGCAGTCCTGAGAAAATGTTTTGTAGACACGTTTAAAATATTCTCACTTTGTGCAATTTCAAAGAGCACTTAAAAAGCATTCAAGTCGTACACTGCTCCTACAGGCTCCTATTAAATAATCAGCAACAACCTCTTATTCTCAAATTTAAATCGTCAAAACCATATGCTTAGTTTATATGCGCAGTAGATTTGCAATATGAAATCACGTTTTTATACAGTAAAACAAATACATTCTATTCAAGTAAATAATTCTTGATTTATTTATGTTAAATTTTATTTAAATGGTTATTCTGGATTTTAACTACAGCGATTCGAGAATTCATATTTAAATAGTACAATAAAGTTAAAGTGAAATTCATTAAACAAGGAATAAATAAAGACAAGGAAAAAAAGTTTTAAACTAATGAAATAAAGAAATATAACAAAATACCAACGGTATTTATACAAGCGGTTAGATAAGCAAAAATAGAAAATGTACGGAGTACGAAAAATACAAAGCAATCAAATAGGAACTTAAAACGTTAGTGTCGTTAGTGAGAAAGGCAAAGAATGAATCGTGGATAGAGTTGGTAAATAATATAAAAGACAATATTTTACAAAACCAAAAATTATTCTATGTATAATCCTACAAAATATACACAATAAAAAATATAATACGAGAGATAAAGAAAATATGATTGATGAACAAAAATTGAAGAAGCACAAGGAACATTAGTCAAATTAAATAAACGAGTACTATAATACAGAAAGTCAACAAAGTATTCAGCGTAGAGATGGGCGCGTGAGTGAATTTTCGCTCACGTCACGCACGTTTCACGCTTGCTTTAAACAGTCACGTTCACGCACGTTCACGCTCATGTTCACTCACGTTCACGGCGTGACACGTTACTCACGACGTGACACGCAGCTTTTATTTCAAAATTTAAATTCAGATAGAACAGAATGTCAAATTTAAAACCAATGAAAAAACCCTAAAGAGAACTAAAAATACGTTTTGCACCTGACATAATTTACGTGATATGTTGCAATCAGAATAGTTGACATAAAAAGAAAAAAATGAAAATTGACTAAAATAACTTCGACAAGGAATAAATACTGATTTCTCGCAAATATATTTCTTGCAGCTCTCTTCAAAGACTACTTTTAACCCTAGAACGCATACATCTAAGAAAGTTACATTAACGCATATGTGGTGTCGTATACGACACCACACCTTTTTTTGTTTAATGAGGCACTTTAAATTTACTATACGCCTTTTTTAATATCTGGGAGATAATTTTGACTGCATAGATGCATATTAAAGGGCAAAGCGGAAATTTAAGTTCTTAAAATATTTATTTATGATTATGAATAAATGAATTGTTAAATCTAAGGAACCGATCAGGTACTAATATCTACGTTAAACACTTTTGACAAATAACTACAGTGTGATTTTGTAAAAACTCAATTGCAGCACGCCCTGGATAGCCTGAATCAGGTGGCAGTACTGAAGTGTATTGTTGGTGACACTGTCTGTGTCAAAACTCAAGCAAAACCAAAACTGCTAACCTCGAATTTGACATACCTAGACTTACAGTGTCACCAACAATACATTTCAGTATTGCCAACTGATTCAGGCTCTCCAGGGCCAGCTGCAATTGAGTGTTTAAAAAATCACTCGGTAGTCTCTGTTCAGCACATAAATTACACTGCAGGCTATCAAGTTAGGTTTTGCGTCAGTCTGTGTCAAAGTTTTGACACAGACTGACGCAAAACCTAACCTGATAACCTCGAATTTGACATAGACTTACAGTGCCACCAACATATTGTTCATACGTTTGAACTTCCACAGCCCGCAGTAAATCATTTTTTTTGTGGATCTCTCGATATTTGCATCATAACCTCAAAAAGTTATTTAATGTCAATTGAAATTAGTTCTAATTATAAGCGTCGCCATCTCTGTTCCTTTTAGTAATTAGTTAATATATTATGAGTTACCTTTGTAATACGTTATTTTGGTTGCCTGCTCCACTCTATCTGTTCGGCGACTGAAGTATAATAGCTAACTGGCAATCCTATAAAGACAGTAGTCATAGCTATTTTAACAAATTCCACTTCGCATTACGTTACTATGAAAATTATGTACGTAAACTGACAGATGGCAAGTGGTTACCGACCAACACCTACCGAGAAAACGTGTTACGTGATTGCATAGATGGCGTCATATGCGACACCAAGTAACTAAAAAACTAATTATAAAGCTTGTAACAAGTTTTGGAAATTAAAAATGAAAGGGAGATATCAACAATAATCTTTTGGAGAGGTACTGAAAATATGAATATGATAACATAACAGCAAATCACTAAAAACTAGATAGTTAAATAGGTGGTGTCTCATATGACGCCACCTATGCGTTCTAGGGTTAATACCAAAAGTTGTCATTGGAATTGATGAAATAGGTTCATCTACACATCTACACAATACATTTTTGGTTTAATAATAAAACGTAATTAACATTTTCAGCGTTAGCCGAATATAAAAAACAAACCATTACTTTTATTAGAATAATAAGTTCATCTACACATCTACATATTAAAATGTTTATTTAAAAATAATATGAAATCAACATTTTCATCGTTAAGTCGAATTCTGCGCTCTTCTAAAATTCGCCCAGCTGTAGAAAATACTCTTTGGCTTGTAGCGGAACTTGCCGGTATGTTTAAAATTTCTCAAGTTTTTTTAACAGTGGCGTATTTTCACTGTTTTCAAAATCCTAAAATGTCATCTACATTTCCGAATTTTAATTTAACATACTAATTTAGTTCTGTTTCGACATCATATTAATTACATGTGTCATCGTCAGAGCTATTTCTAAATGTAGAAAGATAAGAATCTGATGCTGATGTACCAGTTTTGAGTCGTTTGCTATGTATTTCATCATTATCTCTATAGTTTTATTTGCATTATAATCTTCTCTTTTATGTGAAGGTATGAACTTTAAGGATTTATAATTAGGGTCCAAAAATAAAGCCACATAATGTAACTTGTTTGGCACAATTCGTGATTTAATTAATTTAAAAGTTGCTGCACCCTGCAGTTTCTTATTCGTTACTAAATATTTAACGTGAAATTAACGTGAAACGTGAATCACGCCTTGGAAATTTTCACTCACGTTCACTCACGTTCACGTCACGATTTTCAAATATTAGTCACGTTCACGACGTGACACGCCGTGACACGACGTGACACGACTGTTTTCACGTCACGCGCCCATCCCTAATTCAGCGGACAACAAAGGAGGAAGCACAAATGCAATTGCAAGAATAAAATTCCAAACTAGGTAACTCACCATGCTAACCATCCTGGCAAAACTGAACACGCAGGAACCGCCATCTTAATAAAAAAAAACATCAAACACCATGCTCTCTATAAATACTAGAAAGCCATGCTTCAGGTCACATTCATTAAAGTGCTTACCTTACCCTATGAACCCTCGGTAGCGGCGGTTCATTGTGCTCCTAGATACAACACTAAAAAGAAGGATTTTGAAAAATTCTTCCATACTCTTGGACCTAAATTGATCTCGGGAGGCGACTTCCATAGTAATCACACCACATGGAGATCTCGATTAATCACTAGCAAAAGTAGAGAGGTACTCAAGGTTATACAAAAAAACAAATACGGCCCCAACATACTGGCCCACGGACAAAACCAAACACCTGACCTTCTCTTGACTTAACATTAGATCAGACACCCACAATAGCAGCAATCAGCGCATACATTATTCGCAGAGAGCCTCTCAAAAGACTCCACAACTCCAAAACAGACTGGGGACTTTATCGCCACACCCTACATGCAAGCACAGATCTGAAACTCAGCAGCTAACAACAGCAGTCCAACAAGCTACTCTCTCCATCAACCATAAAAAACTATCAATAATATCCCCCTTGAAGTTAAACAACTAGTCGCTCAAAAACGGATGGCAAAGAACTCACCCTCCATCAAATAAAACTAAACTTATCAACCTAAGTAACCTACTAAATGCAAGGTTCAAAAACCAAAGTGAAGACTTATTCAAAAACTATGTATCAAACCTGAACAGGTACGACAACTCAATCTGGAAACCAATTAAATTCTCCTAAGACCACAAACTACCACCAGCACTGGCGTGTGCTAAAAGTGCCAAGGAAAAACCGGACCTGTTTGCTCATCATATCTCCGGTATCTTCCAACCACATAAAGACTCACCCAATAACCCAATTCCAGAAAACGTTACACCACCTGAAACTCCCCACTCCTAGTCCGCCAGTCTCACCAGAGGACATAAATCCGAGATTCAATCTCAAGAAGACGCCAGGCTGGATCAAATTACACCCAGAATGCTACGAGAACTCCCAAATAAAGGGAGGGGAGTAAAAAAGCAACACATAGAACTACTACTCAAAAATTTCTACTAGCTAATAGGAAGATCTTCATCCCTATCACTGGACAACAAACTCGTGCTATATAAAACTATTATCAAGCCCATATACAGCTATGAAGTGGGCTGTGCTAGTAAGTCAAATATCGCCATCATGCAAAGATGCCAGTCGAAAGTACTAAGAGCAATAACCAACTCGCCGTGGTATATAACTAACCAGATGATACACGAAGATCTTGGAATCCCGTTTATAACTCAAGTCGCCCAAGTTGGCCAACTGATTTACATCGCTGGAGGGCAGTTCTAAAAACAACAAATTAGCTTTTATGATGCTATTTTATTCTAATTTCTGATTCTATATATAATAATAAAAGAATAATGTTATGGAGGGCACCTGAAAACGATAATGTAACACCAGCAATGGTAAAACTTATAGACTAAAAAAGAACAGAAACGTGGAGGACCATTAAAAAGCAATAGAAGAAAAGTAAACTCCCAGGAAGTATAACATAAAAATTATGCTACCTCTATAGATAAAAATAAAACATACGAGAGGTATAAGTATACCAAGTATAGGAGAAAAAATTCTGGAAATAATAATAGAAGAAAGACTTAAGGAAGAGCTAGACATGACATTGGAAGAAACAATATGGTTCTAGGAAGGGTAGAAGTATGCACAATCTAATTTTCACATTGAAAGACCAAACAGCCTAGATAAATTCATATACTGTATGTTTCGTAGACTTAGGAAAGGCCTTTAGTAAAGTACGGAAAGAATATGTATGGATATGTCTAAAAAATAGAGAAATTGGCACTGCCACTTGCATTGTACGGAATCAAGTCAAATATTGCGAGAACACAAAACAAAGAGTCAGCAGAATTCCAAACTATGAAGGGATTGAAAAAGCATGAACCCTAAGCCCACCAATTTTAGAGAAAACTAAAGAAACAATTACTGTTCGTAAACGATATGGTAATCTCAGCAAAGACAGAATGGGATAGAAATCATCAATAAAGTGATGGTATCTACAATTGTACATGATAGTGCATCCTGCAATTTAATAGTCAAACATAAAGACAGAACAACACCACAGACAATTTTTTTTTCAAGAGAATAGAGGAGAAAATAGAAATATAAATATAAAACGACTAGAATAGTTACGGCACATATAGTGTGTTTCCCAAGACAGTTGTGGTTATTACGGCTCAATTAATGCGGAATCTCAGACTATCACGCTTTCAAAAAACAGTACGTTAATTTTTGTTATAAATGCAAACGAATCGTAAATCATAACAACATTGGATAATCTACGTCGACGAATAACTTGAGTAGAACGATGCGTAAGCCACGCACGGGCGTCGTTGCTCCTTAGCAAAATGTACCATTAGCGCTTCTCTATGTTTTGTATGCCAACAGACACACTGCATGATACAGAATACCAGGCGAAAGACCAACGAGAAGGGTGTTTGAATGAAGGACAATAGAAAAAACAGAAGAAGCAGACCAAGAAGAACGTTAACTAACTTCAAACATCTTTTCTAAAATTCCTAGTGACATTATTTGTATTAATTATTGAATGATAAATATCTAAGTGGCAATAGTAAACTTCTATCATGTGATAGTAAAAGAACTTGGCTGAATCATACAGAGGGGATATTTAGAGGAAACTAAGCATATTTAAATCGATTTCATTAAGATTTTTAAATAGAGCACCCAGTATATATTGAAATTTATTTATTCCTCAGTTAATTGTCAATGATGTTAAAGATGTCGTGTACCTAAAGTTTGTATTTTTCAACACATTTAGCGTTATGTTAAAAAAACCAAACAATTTAAAAACAATTTATCAGTGATTCATCAAAAGAGGTCCGCGAAACAAAGAATTAGAAACAACAAATTATAGAAACAAACTGCCTAATACAAATTGTCAGTAAATATAATAAATCTTTCACAGGAAGAACTAATGGGTGTGTTATGTACGCTTGCAGAATGTGAAAAAAACTCTTGACTGGCATTACGAGTTTATGTTCAGTTATATCCTGAATGGAGTCATCCAGAAAATGTAAATTTTGGTAGGACTCTGAGAAAGGTTTGAGAAAACAGTGCAGGTTTAATATAAAAAACATGAACATAGCAAATGAGCTGCCAAGAAAAAAAATGAATTTATGGTGGTTCTAAAAGTGTAATTGAAAATTTTCAATATTAAACTTTAAAAATCTGTAAAGGGCTTTACTCAGAACTTTCCTCGCAAGTGGACGTTGTGTAACTAAACAATTTTAAAAATCAAAGGAAAATAGTGGTAAAAATATCTTCACATTCGTAATAATACTGAAACAATAAAAGGAAACACTAAAAAAATACCGTTGATACGATTCGAACTACAGCGCTTGCGATCGCGAATTTAAATCGGAGCGCTAATCTACCAGGCCATCGAGGACCTCTGCCGGCTTTGCGATACGCGGCTGTATTTATGAGAACGGATTTGTTCAAATGTTTTGACTCGTTTACAATATTACCCTGTATCTGTTGGCGCTCAATTTTCGACCAGTGTAAAGCCTGTCTTAAGTGCAAATTAGTATTGCTTTTATATATTTCGCAGTTAACGCAAAATAAATAAAATTTAATTTTTGTACGGTTGTCATATAATCTGAATGCAAAATATCGTCTTCCTCCAACAAATAGCTTTTGAGTTATACAGCCAACAGACAAACAGACAGACAAACCTGTTATTCGTGCTCTAGGGACCCTGAAACGTGAAGATCTGAAGAAATCTCGCAAGGTGATTTTTTCGTGATTACAATGCTTCCTTCGTCTTTTAAGGCGAGGAAAATTAAAATATATTATCTTAATAAGAATTTCCTTTCAATTTTGATCAAAAGGAAATTCGGTGAAATCGGCAATACCGTAAATTAGGCTTTTAGTTCGAATAATATTTTCGCTCCCTGCGGCACCCTTCAAATGTCTTTTTCCTTATTTTAACAAGTTTTGTAGTATATAGACCATCTTGAGAGATTTGTACGTACTATTGTACCATTACTTATATAGTGAGGTCGTAAAGTTTGGAATAAATTCAGTATTTCCTAACATGTACGTTTCCGGCTAAAACGCTCGGACCCGTCGATTTTTATTTTTATTTGAGCATTTTTTGAAATAAAATGCATACATACAGGGTGTCCCGTGTATGAGGTATGGCGTTATCGATGTTTTTTTTTAATAGAAACCCCCTTTTTTACTTCCTTTTACGATAAAGGAAGTATTGTATTCACCCCAAAAACTCGAAATTGAGTTTTCAACAAATCTTCACGTTTTAGAGTCCCCTATCACAAAAAATAGATTGTTTTTCATTGGTCTGTCTGTCTGTGTGTCTGTGTATCTATCTGTGTGCCTGTGAACAGAATATCTCGAAAACGAAAAGAGGTATGGTGTTGAAACTGCATATATAAGTTTTGTGTACTATGTAGATGAGACAGCAAGATTTTGAAGAAAATCGCATAACAGGAAGTAGATGTTTACTCTGGTGATTTTTCAGTTTTTTTCGATTTTTTCAAAACGGCTCGAACGATTTTTTTCAAACTTTATATTTTTATTACCGTTTTAATGTGTATTGATGTGAGATTGGTGATTTTCCAGTTGAATACTTCTAAAGTGGGTTTCTTTTGTTTTTTTTTTCTATATTTTTATTAACTCCTATTTTAAATAAAACACCCGGTATATTATTAAATTTTTGAATTCAGCTTTAAATTCTAGAGAAAATTTGTCTCTTTAACTAACGCTTTATTTTGTACCGTGTTTGCAGAATTTGTAATTTTTGAACATTTTTGACAAATGTTTAAAAATTAAAAATCTAATTTTAGGTTAATTATAAGATCACAGTAGAAGGAAGTTGTGTGAGTATATCACACCAGATTTTTTATTACGGAATCTGAAAGAACGCATCTTTTTACTTACGGTAAGCTGATTTTTGAGTATAGATCAGATGATCAAAAATTAAGAAAAAATTTAAAAATTCCAAAATACTAAGTGTAGTCAGTTCTAAAACAACTAAATTAAATGTACAAATTGTGCACCGTTGTCTGCCTGACAGTAACTAAGACGACCGATATGTTTTTTGTTGATTGCTGTCATTGATAAAAGCGTAAAATCAGACTTCTTAAAATCAAATTTAGTATTTTGCAAATTTAATTTGTTTTTCTTAATTTTTGGTAATGTGACCTATACCCAAAATTACCTTACCGTAAGTAAAAAGATGCGTTCTTTCAGATTCCGTAATAAAAAAGGGGCTTTCTATTAAAAAAAAAACATCGATAACACCATACCTCATACACAAGACACCCTGTACATATGCATTTTATTTCAAAAATGCTTAAATAAAAATAAAAATCGACCGGTCCGAGCGTTTTAGCCGGAAACGTACATGTTAGAAAATACTGAATTTATTCCAAACTTTACGACCTCACTGTATATCACATAACATTTATTTTTACTTCCTTTTACTATAAAGGAGGTATTAGATTCACCCCAAAAATTCGAAATTGAGTTTTCAACGGATCTTCACGTTTTATAGTCCCCTGATCCCAAAAAACATATTTTTTTTCATTGGTCTGTCTGTCTGTGTGTGTGTCTGTGTGTGTGTCTGTGTGTCTGTCTGTCTGTCTGTGAACAGAATATCTCAAAAACGAAAAGAGGTATGGCGTTGAAACTTCATATATAAGTTTTGTGTACTATGTAGATGAGACAGCAAGCTTTTGAAGAAAATCTCATAACCGGAAGTAGGTGTTTACTCTTGTGATTTTTCAGTTTTTTTCGATTTTTTCAAAAACGGCTCTAACGATTTTTTTTAAACTTTACATTTTTCTTACATTTTTAATGTGTATTGATGTGAGATAGGTGATTTTCCAGTTGAATACTTCTAAAGTGGGTTTCTTTTGTTTTTTTCTATTTTTTTATTAACGCCTATTTTAAATAAAACACCCGGTATATTATTACATTTTTGAATTTAGCTTAAAATTCTAGAGAAAATTTGTCTCTTCAACTAACACTCGATTTTGTACCGTTTTTGTAGAATTTGTTATTTTTGAAAATTTTTAACAAATGGTTAAAAATTAAAAATGAAATTTTTGACTAATTATAAGATCACTGTAAAAGGAAGTTGTGTGAGTGTATCACACCAGATTTTTTTATAATAAGTTCAATTTTTATCTAGTGTTTTATGAATATAAAACTATAAATAGTCATTTGCTGTACGGCAAACACTACAAGTATAATTTTTACTTCCTTTTACAATAAAGGAAGTATTGGATTCACCCCAAAAATTCGAAATTGAGTTTTCAACAGATCTTCACGTTTTAGACTCCCCTGGTCCCAAAAAACTTTTTTTTTTCATTGGTCTGTGTCTCTCTGTGTGTCTGTGAACAGAACATCTCAAAAACGAAAAGAGGTATGGCATTGAAACTTCATATATACGTTTTGTGTACTATGTAGATGCGACAGCAAGCTTTTGAAGAAAATCGCATAACCGGAAGTAGGTGTTTACTCTTGTAATTTTTCAGTTTTTTTCGATTTTAACAAAAACGGCTCTAACGATTTTTTTAAAACTTCACATTTTTATTACATTTTGAATGTGTATTGATGTGAGATAGGTGATTTTCCAGTTGAATACTTCTAAAATGGGTTTCTTTTGTTTTTTTTCTATTTTTTTTATTAACTCCTATTTTAAATAGAACACCCGGTATATTATTAAATTTTTGAATTTAGCTTAAAATTCTAGAGAAAATTTTTCTCTTTAACTAACGCTCTATTTTGTACCGTTTTTGCAGAATTTGTAATTTTTTAAAATTTTTGACAAAAGCTGAAAAATTAAAAATCAAATTTTTGGCTAATTATAAGATCACTGTAAAAGGAAGTTGTGTGCGTGTATCACACCAGATTTTTTCTTCTTCTGTTTACATGCATCTAAAGTATGACCAACATTATTTTGATTTAGTATCGCTATGAAATAATACCTAATTTATGAATGCAACTAAGTTTATACTTAAAAATAAATAAATCTCTATTGTGTAAAGAAATTACACAAAAGTTATGAACTCGGCTACGCCGTTCTTCCGCTCTACATATAATAATATACGTATTGCACATACGTTCACTTGAAACTTGACAAATTTGATTTTTAAGTTTAAATTAAGAACTATTCCATAGCCATCTATAACATAAAATCGGTGCTCTCTTTGTATGTTTGCGTGTTTGCGTGTTTGCGTGTTTGCGTCTATGTTTGTTCGCTATCTCCTCCGAAGATACTGGACCGATTAAGTTGTACGATGGCTTAAAAGTTTGCTAATTTTTAGATTTAGATCGTAGGCCGGTTTTTATTTTCAAAAAAAGTGCGAAAATGTTTTAATTTAATTAACACCTCTAGGCAGCAGGGCGGAGCGCCTTACGCCGTGCGCTATTAGCTCGGGTGCGCGCATTATTCAAACAAGAGAGGTGGTCCTGCGGTAGGGTGCTGGCCTATCACGCGGGTGGCCCCGGGTTCGATCCCGCCAATGCAACCTTTTTTTTTTAATTTATATTGATGAATCTCTGTTAATTTTGCGAACCGAAACGTAGTTCGGGTGACTCACTAGTACTAAAATAAGCTTGGATCATATTATATTTAGTTATAACATTACCTTTTACTAGGGATGTTCCGAATACTTGTATTCGTATTCGTATTCGCGAGTATTCGTTACATTTTCCATATTTGTATTCGTACTCGTATTCGCCAAAATTAACACGAATATTATACGAGTATTTGACATTAAAATGATAGAAATATAGATAAGAATTTTAATAAAAATATAAAACAGGCATTCATACATTAAATATATTTTTTTAAATATTAACCATTCTATAACATTAAATAAAAAACAACAAAACTATTTTCCATACTATTTCTAAAATTTGCAGCGCGTACAAAAACGATGTTGATGTTGATATTATTCACTCAAGGTCATGTATTCGCATTCGTATTCGCATTCGCGAATATTCATAAGAGTACTTGTATTCGATATTCCTATTCGCGAATACGAATTTTTGTATATTCAGAACATCCCTACCTTTTACCATACATAACTTTGCTAGTTTTCAATTTATATAATTCACAAGCCGTCACATTAGTAGCTCCATCTTGTGCAACGTTTATATTAATCAATTAGTTAATTATTCTTTTAGCATAGTAACTAAAGAGGGAGCTCGGTATTTATAATATGATCCACCCTAAATGCCCCCCCCCCCTTTCTGTCAATCACTACCCGATATTTTATAAATAATATTCGCCTTCATTTTACCGATTGGGAATTAATCTAAACAAGTAGTAGTAACAATAATTATAATGAGTAGATGTATATTGTTCCAGCATATTAATATTGCTCAAATAAAATGGCGGTGGTAAATTTCAAGCTTTCTGTACATTTCCAAACTTTGGTTGCTGATAAACTCCCAACACAACAGTTACTCAGTTACAAGAATTCGCCATTAGCGAAGCTACTGGAATTTTTTACAATAATGCCCTGGATACGTGCCTGACTATTAGTTAAAAATAATGTATTCGTGTAAACAAATACCGTCTCCATGAATTAAAGATAGGTACTTATTTACGTCAGATAAAAAGTGTAGGCACTATGCAATAGTAAATCACAAAACATTTGAACCTAATTACATGTATGTATAATGACAAAAATAAATTGTTTGAATGTTGAAAACGCACAATTAATTCAACAAAATGTGTGGCATTTAATACAGTAAATGGCAACGTTGTATATTTTTAAATGTTCGAATATTGGTCAGAGGACAACTGTTTGTGTTAGATATTGTACTCAACACTAAAATCGAAGTATAGTAAGAGGTTAGTTTTCGAAAATGTAATCAAACTACAAGTATTGCCAACACTGCCCAATAATTCAACAAAAAGTAATGCGAGTGATAATAAAGGTTTACGATAAAAACTTACCCAATCAAATTGTGCGTGTCGTCGTTCTGCATGTTAACTCAAACTAAGTAGTAAGCACTATTGCAATAATCTATTTTCTGATAACACAGCAAAATGGACTGGAAATGCATGAATTACTGAATCGGAGACAAGTCCTCCACGTAGGTAAGCTGAAAACCAAGATGTAAAGAGGCTAGTAGTGCACCCGACCCCAACAATAATACTTTATCGTTACATACTCGAACGACGACCCGATTAACTGATTCGACGAATATTCCTATTTCGTTTAAAATCTATATTGACTTATCATTTCAAATTGTAAACACTTTTATCAAGTAATATTCTCTGACGATAGTAAATAGAGCGATGCGAATCCAAAATTCAAAATTATTAAAAATGTTATCATGTTGGAAAGTTAACTATTTATCCAGATAAGGTGGATAATTGTAGGTAAATAAACATGGAATACTGCAAACAACTTAGATACATTCATCATCGGCTGTCTAGTGTCTTGAACTATTGACGAGACGAAGGATTTATATGCACTTGAAAATGAACTTGTCTCCACTTAGGCCCTGTAAAATTCTGAAACGCCCTTAAGAGTCCTTTAAAACCACTTACATACATATTATATTCTGATCGAGTTTGTTCTTTCGTAAACATTCTCATGTGAACTAAACTATTTATGTGTGTAAATTAGATTATTTGAGAACCCCACATGTTTTAACATTTTTGAAATCTTAATTTACCCTTTCTTTTAGTTAAATCTTGCAATTTAAATATTCTCATTTTTACTTCCTTTTACAATAAAGAAAGTACTAGATTCACCCCAAAAATTAGAAATTGAGTTTTCATCAGATCTTCACGTTTTAGAGTCCACTGATCCCAAAAAACATATTTTTTTTCATTGGTCTGTCTGTGTGTCTGGCTGTGAACAGAATATCTCAAAAACGGAAAGAGCTATGGCGTTGAAACTTCATACAGTGCGAGTGTAAAGTCTGGAACTTCCGAAATAACACTTTTATCAAATGTTTTTGCAAGAAATCCTCGAACACGTCAATTTTCATTTAAAAAAACACATATTTTACTGTAATTGTCACTTTTAGATTGTCTTTTGTTTTTGAGTTATGACGTTTGCGATAATTTTTTTAAATGGAAATCCGAATTTTTTATGATGAATTTGGACAGAGCATGAAATTCTAAGACCAAATACGCCAAAAAGAAGCAAGATACTGTATTTTGAAATTTTCGAGAAAATCGTACGATTGCCCATCCCCTCAATACTAAAATTTCAATTCGTCCATTTTCACTCAAATATCGCACCATTATTTATTTAATTAAGAGCACACAACAAAAACAGATAAACAAACTATGAAAAACTGTTATAATTTTAGGGCTAACTCATTGTTTCATGGCTACTTGATTTTTATTCGATTTCTGTTTTAATACTTTAAAAGCAATTTTCTCGAAAATTTCAAAATACAGTATCATACTTTTTTAGCGTATTTGGTCTTAGAATTTCATGCTCTGTCCAAATTTATCATAAAAATTTAGGGTTTCCATTTAAAAAAATTATCGCAAACGTCATAACTCAAAAACAAAAGATAATCTAAAAGTGACAATTACAGTAAAATACGTCTTATTTAAAATAAAAATTGACGTGTTTCGGGATTTCTTTCAAAAATATTTAAATGTTCTATTTAGATGGTTCCAGACTTTACACTCCCACTGTATATAAGTTTTGTGTACTATGTAGATGCGACAGCAAGCTTTTGAAGAAAATCGCATAACCGGAAGTATGGTGTTTACTCCAGTGATTTTTCAGTTTTTTTCGATTTTTTCAAAAACGGCTCTAACGATTTTTTTTAACTCTACACTTTTATTATATTTTTAATGTGTATTGATGTGTGATTTTCCAGTTGAATACTTCTAAAATGAGTTTCTTTTGTTTTTTTCTATTTTTTTTATTAACTCCTATTTTAAATAGAACGCCCGGTATAAAATTACATTTTTGAATTCAGCTTAAAATTTTAGAGAAAATTTGTCTCTCGAACTAACACTCTATTTTGTACCGTTTTTGTAAAATTTTTAATTTTTCAAAATTTTTGACAAATGCTTAAAAATTTAAAATCAAATTTTTGGCTAATTGTAAGATCACTGTAAAAGGAAGTTGTGTGCGTGTATCACACCAGATTTTTCTATAGGCAATATGTACATACTAATTCTAACAACCAAATCCCTAGCGTGGCCGAGCGGTTAGGAAGCTCGACTGCGGTGTTCAATTCCCACATCTGGCAACTGGCGGGCGGTCCACACAGTCGCTTTAAAAATTGGGTACCGAAAACACTGTTGTGGAAGTAGGGAAAGTAAGGCAGTTGTCGAAGGCGTGATCACCCAGTACGCCGTTAACGGTGTGTCAGATGACTGGATTTCGGTAAGAGATACAGGAATGATCAATGTATTCCCAGCCTAACATATAAAGGAACAAACAAGACGCTTGAATCAAAATTCTCTGCAAGCAGGAATTTTATTCGGTTGACACCAATATTGTACCACTACATTGAGGTTCATCTTAAGAAAAGTCTCTTCCATGCTCAAACTCTGTTGGCCACTTTTTGACCTTAATGCAAAAAGAAACAGATTCACGCAATGCAAACACCGGTAGATTTCAAGAGGCGTCATTCTTTTTGCACAAATATTTCGTTTCTGAACGAATTTTACATTTTCCCATTTTACAGAACCTAACAACACGTATTGCTTTACTAAACAATTAATAACACAGCAACCAATAGATTTTGACGGGTGTTACTAAAAAAGACTGTTGTGTCAAATGACGGCGATTGTTTTTTAAAATGTCTTAGCTTTCTATGTTAGGCCACGAACAGATTGATCACTCTTCATATTTCGGCGACCCTAACCCTCCGAGTCTCAGGCCATATTCCCATGTGTGGAATGAAGCGCCCTAAACTTTACTCTACTATACACTTAGAGTTAATTTAAAAATTATGGAACTTACTTTAATTCTGTTTAATTCTATATTCCTGATTAAAATAATATTTCAAAACTTTAACTATTCTGCAAACTAACTGAAATACTTTAATTAACCAGATAAAATTAAACATAATGGTAGATTCTTCCGGGTTATGCCGTGGTCGTCGATTTAAACTTGACGTTTCGCTGCTCATGCTGTCAGCTTCTTCAGAAGTTTTCTAAAGACTGATGTTGGTGCCTTTTGCTCCTGGTTATATACAGAGGAGTCGTTGTGATTGGCTGTTCATGTAGATCTTGTATGTTGTTTCGCTTGGTTGCTCACATGAAACTTGTTAATTATGGATGGATTGGTTTTGCAAAGCAGCGGTAGCTGTCTTCTCGATTGAAATTGTTTGTATTTTTAATAATTTCTAGGGATTCCCGAATAACACGAGAGAAGTATTTTTTAGTCCTGGCTAGTATGTTTACAAAGTCGTAATTTATTCTGTGATCTCCTGGTCCTAATACGTGTTCTGCGATGGCTGATTTTTGTGTGTTTCCAAGTCGTGTGTAGCTCTGGTGTTTTTATTCGACATTGGATGCTTCTTCCTGTTTGTTCGATGTAGGATTTGCCACAAGTACATAGGAGCTGATAAACGCCTTCTGTCTGTAGTCTGGGAAAAGAATATTTGTTGGAGGGGATCAATTGTTCGACCTTTTTTATTATACCATAGCGGAGCCCGTTGTTTTTCATATCAAAAACCTTTCTTATTCTGTTAGTTACAACGGCAATGAAAGGAAGGCAGGCGTAATTAATAGGTTTAGGTTTAAGTTCTTTCGGTTTTATGGTGTATTGGCACGCTTTCCTGATGTCTCGTCGACTGTAGCCATTCCTGTGTAAAGCTTCTTCCACATGTCTCAGTCCTTGTGGTTTACTGTCCTCCTCAGAAATAGTGTTGGCCCGATGAATAACAGTCTTAATCAATGATCTCTTTTGATGAGGATGATGATTAGACGAAGCATGCAGAGAGCGGCAAGTCCCAATAACATACAAAATCTACATGAGCAGCCAACCGCAATGACTACTCGGTATATAACCAGGAGCAAAAGGCACAACATCTTTAGAAAACTTCTTCGTGCAATACACAATGCAACCAAATATTAAGTGAGCGGGTCGATTCTGTTCAAATTTTACATTTTTGTGTTTCCTGAGGAATAGGAAAGTCACCATCTAACATATGGTGGCTTTTCCGATTGTAGATTTGCCAGATATATTTTTCTAAAATTGTAATCCCTACTTAATGCACGATATGAAAGCAATCGAATACTTTTTCTCGAAAACCGTCTTTTTATTTGTAATTTTTTGATATTGCCGAGTTAATTTTCACAAGCAAGCTGTAAATTGCTCTCACTTGAAACATGAATTTATATTTTTGTGATGAAAATGTTCAAAACCGGGCGCATGACTTCTGTTTTTCCTTTAGATAGTTAGCCTGAACGTACACATTTTATCATGATCCTGTTTTTTTTTATTTGAGATCTTTTAGATTTGTTTATGGGATTCCACAGCTTTCTTCATTCTTTATATTACTTTTTTTCAAATCTCTGCTTTACATGCATTTTTAAAAATTCTAAAGTTATCAATTTTAAAACTTTGAAAATGTGTTAAAACCAGTATAAAATCTCGCACTTACATTTTAAATATCCGGGCTTTCCCGCATCTTTTATTTCAAATATTAGCAATTTCGCGCTTCCATTTCAAATTCAAATACCGACGCTTTCCGCTCCTCCTAGTACAATACCCTGACGCAACGTCGTAAAACCGAATCTGGTTTCAACAAACCAGTCGCCACATGTTTATCACGGCGTACCGCTTTTTGGCTCGAAGAAGCTGTTGTAATGTTGTGTTAGAGCAAATCAGTTGCATGAGTGTGACAGGGAAAGCAAGCAAAAGCGCCCCATACCCTTCTTTCTTCAGCCCGCGTCTCGACACTTATGGTCTGAAGCTATTACCGTACGGTTGTCAGTGGTTGAACTTCCCTTGGTGGGTGCGTGTTATGGTCGAACCAATCTTATACGTTGTATAGTAGCACTGGGTGTGCAATTAATGCTTTGGCGGATTTCTACGAGAGAGGTTTTCCGATGTGCCAAATCTTGGGAACTGTGGTAATTAGGTGTCGTTTTGCCCTCTTCTCAATGCTTGTCGAGACAAGAAACTTCACACAAAACCCGGCCATTTGGGAATTTATTTGATAATGTTGTTTTGACTGCCAGCAATCTGCGTGTCCTTTAACCATCTGCAAAGACTTCGGCGAAATGGTGAGACCTTTCGGCTGCATGAATCAGCAACATCGCCGGACATCACTCAGGTATTGCGAACTGCTTATTTTTTCTCGTTCGTCTAATTTCAGAGCGTTTGTGCGACGAGCCTGTGCTGACATTAAAGTGACGTAATGTATACGTGACAACAGCCATATTTGGAGCCGACGCGGGTGACCTACTTTTAGAGTAAATTGTCATCATTGTTGCGTCTTATCGTAAAAAATTTTTGTGCGGCTTGTTCACCACTGTTGTTTTAATGTAACCAATGTACTTTTTGTGTCATACCTATTGTTGTTGTATAAATTATAGAAGTATTCAGCTCTTTTACAACTATTCATGTCAAACATTTACCTATATACTTAAATTTTAATAGATTTGCATTTGTTACTACTCCCTGGACTTTTATGAGACGAATATGTGTTTATGTACATGTGATTTTTTTGTGGATGTATTAATTGTAAGGTTACTAGCGAGGCTAACAGACCAACCAAGGTAGGATTTCAAGTAGCCGGAACGTCGCACAAGACCGTCGGTTCTCTAACATCGAATTTCTACGAAAGCTATCCGAAAAGTTCTCCCCCATTCTATCAATGAAATTCGTGGCTCTCATTTTCCCCCTTATAGTGATTACAATCAACACCTATTGTGACAGCGTCTCGCCCTAAAATACGTAGTGTTGGTCCGACCCCCTCGCCCCACTTCTCTTCTGTTATAGCAAATTGAGACGTGATTAAAGTGCCGTTTGCCTTTTTGAAGATTAATGTGTCCTAACGACCTATTTAAACTATCCCCAAAGTGCTTTAAGGTCGTAAACGTTGTTTTGAGCTATAACAAACACTAATCTGTCGATTTATTTCAAAATTGGTAGATTTATAGAATTACTTAAGCACTATGAGCGCAACATTGTTGCAATCTAAAACTTCTATCATTTGTAATATATACCGAGAGTTTCTTAACTCGATCATGTGGCATGTTTAAGTTTTCAAGTCATATTTGAATTTGACCAATAACAAAGAACGCTTAAATTTGTTTGCATGATATTTAATATGAGACTCCAAACAGGTTGTTATCTTAAATTAAATTACATCTGTTTCCAAAAAAGCCTAACGCGGTTATTTATATTTGATCTTTTTATATATAAATCGTACGAGATATAAGAAATAATGAAGACACAATAAAATTACTTATGGGAATTTCTTGTTGGAAAATAAAATTAATAGTAGTCCACCGATAATACGATTAGCTGATATCATCTCAAAAAGTGAATTATACCCGTATCTAATATAATACCGAAAATTCATTAAGATATCGTGGATCATTTTCCGCACTAAGAATCCAAAACAGAGAGCTCCGGATAAATAATGTACAAAATAAAGAAACATAATTTCAGATCTTAACCTATTTTAGACTATAAACCATGTAGCTCAGGAAGTAGAAGTGTGGATTGGATCAGTGACACAGATTCGTATGAAGTACATTTAGTGCAAAACTTACGATCAAAAGATGCTAATTGCAAATTAACCTTTATTTCGTGGTTAGTTTGAAGATGTGATCCATCTACTATAGACAGAATTTTATGAACTGACGAAGCTAAATTTACTAATAATGGGGTTACCAAAATAATCATTTCTGGTCATGATAACTCACATTGGACGAGAGAGGCGAATCATCAAACCGTTTAGGGTATCAACGTCTGGTCGGTTGTTAGGACCTTATTTTTATGATGACAATCTAAATGCTAGAATATATCTTATTTTTTGAATAGTGAGTTAGGTATTTAAAATGTTGGTTGGCTTTGCGAAACAATTTGTTCTTTCAGTTAAACGAAAAGCCAGCTCATAATGCTTTTATTGTTCGATAATACCTCAATGAAACATTTAATGACTGTTTGATTGTAATCATGGGGCCTGTGGAAAGACCTTTGACATCACCTGATTTCACACCGTTGGATCTTTTATAAAACCACTTTAAGACGGTACTTCTGTGCCTATCAGCCTCAAAATCTGTAAGATCTAAAAAACAAAAACAGGCTGATACGTGCCCAATTATCGCCCGTTGCGAAGAGCAAACCGGCAAACCAAGAACTCCGAAAGAGACTAGAGGCGTGCGTTGCACAAAACTGGAAATATATTGATGTCACCCAAATTCAGCTTTGGACAGTCGTCGTAGATCCCCGGTACAGCTAATTTCTAATTGATTTGAAAACTTATACAGGGTGCGGACATGCGAAGTAAACCAACCTCCGCGTTGACAATGCTTATTCATCTCCAAAAAACACAACGTCGTTAAGCCCCCGGGTGTATAGATTAGGCCACTGTTTGAAATCCGCCAAAATCAGATTTAAAACGTGAGTTATAAAACTTAGCGGAGGATCAACGAAGCTTATATACGAAATTTTTATCCGTTTCAAAGCAGAGCGTTTTCAGTCACGAATTTTCGTTTGTTCTTCTTCGGTAGCCGGTACACAACTGTTCGAGAATAGCGTTAACACTAATGCGAACTCTCCGGTGCGACTTGCACAATTTAGCGATCAGTTAAATTTAGGGCCCACTCCAAGCTCATGCAAGCGCCCGAGGCGGCGATTATAACAATCGTCTTAATTGTGCGAGCTTTCGATAACAAGTCCTTGTATTTAAGCGTGAACCTAGACATCCCTCTTCGCGTTTAGCCACGCAATGCCCTCTTACTCTTACAGAGTGGACAATTTTGAAAGCACAAGCACAAGCGTTTCATTGCCAGATTGTAGGAGAATCTGTCAATGAAACGCTTGTACCGAAAATACCTCGAAAAATGTTTAAACAATATCTTGAAACGAGCGTCCGGTTGGGGCAAGTAAGTTATAAAACTCAATTTGACACCACACGTGTTGCAATTGAATACACTATAGTTTGACGTATTTAGGATTGCATCCTTTGAATGCGTTATGAGGCGACGCTGTTTCTAGACTCCGTCCGCTCAAAACTCGGCGTTCGCGTTTTGCCAACTACAATAAAAACCAGACAACTGAAGGGTCCCGAGTGGTGTAGCTTGAACAAGCGTCCACGTTCGATCAGCAGAGTTAAGCAACGCTGTCTCTGGTCAGAACTTGGATGGGAGTTCCACGGCTGCATCTCTCGGCGCCTCGTGGTACGGCTATCATGGAAAAAAGTTGGTCCCGGCGGTCATACAACATCATGACAGTCGTTAGTGGGGTTGGAAGTCCTCATAACTGCACAGCGACGCCTATAATTGGCCTAACGGCTGTTGGCTGAGTGCAAATTAAATAAATAAAAAACATCTTTAATTAATATACAAAATGGGCGCCAGTCGTTAAATGCAACATAAAACACAAATCTAGTTATCAAAACATTTTACCAACTACTTTGTAAGTCTCTTACTTACACCTAAACCTCAAACCTAAATCTCAAAAGAACACGAACAGGTTAATGAAGGGTCGTAGTACAAATACTCAAAGAAAATATAAACCAGTAATAGTAAATAAAATTTAATATCAACAACAGTATTACAAATAGTCATCGTAATTAAATAAGAAATATTAGTTTAACAATTCAGGTAAAACCTGGCGCACTACTGGTAGGAGATGCTCTCCACGGCTAATTCATATGCAATCCACAGGAGCGAAGATATCATGCAAATGGCCACATTCCTGGATTGAGTTGAACTGGAATAAACTTGGTTCCGAACTTGTGCGGATCGGCGTGCTCCAGAGGAACTCAAGGGGCAATTGTCGCCAAACATTACGCCAGATGATAAAGCATTACGCCGGAGGGTAAAAAGAAAAGGCCTAAATAGGACTTTATTAAAAAAAAGACGAGCGCTTGCAATCGAAGGACGCAACTCGCAAAAATCTCGGTCCAGATACCTTTATTATCGAAGGAAAACGCAAAAATTATTTCGCGCGGCGCTCGACGAAAGGAGGAGTGCGGGTGATATTTATATTAGAGATGCGAGCCCGCATCGAGAAGCGAATCTCAAGAAACTCACTAATGAAAATGAGGCGTTACAATGCCACAGTAATAAGTTATAACCGCTGGATGTCATAGAAAATATAGCCATACGATTAGCAACTAGATCATTTATAACTAGCTCTGCACCAAGATTGTTATAGCATGCAAATGAAGCCCAATTAAGTAACAAAGGAGAAATGTTGAGCTTAACTTATGCGTCGTCCACAGCAACTAGTACTCAAAATCCACTTCGCAATAAGTATTTGCCAAACGCGTCCACCCTAAATACTGCACTAATCCAAGACTAGCCAACCATTTCACTATTGATTATTTCGCATACTACAGGCCTTGAAAAAATCCCATCAAAACCGCCCCTAGAACGCCATAACGGCCGCTCCCTAGTTTTTACTTTAAATTTGAGCTTAAAACCAGGTTTCATAAAATGTGCTAAAATTTTCCATCTCCACAGACGGTTTCTATTGAAATTCCCATTTTTTGAGGGAAGAGTTTGAAATGCGGACCTCGCAGAAAGATCTTCAATTCATCAGGAAACTATTGGATTGCCAGTTAGTGACCACACTCAAATGCCTCCCTGGATGGTAACGGACACCCTGGAACCGTCTTAGCATCACTTCGAGGTATCAGTTGGATTCCAGTTAATGATTGCGCCTTTTTCGCATTCTCTATTCTGCCTTTCTGAGTCACGATTTGATTCACCATTTTTACACGCTCTTTCAATTATCCAGATTTTTTGTCATTTTCATTATAAGATTCTCCACTGTTCATTTTCCCCCACTATCAATTCACATTATAGTCTGTCACACTCAAAAAGTATATCATATGCATTATCTTGTTCTTAATTGCAGAACTGGTAACCTTCATTGACGCTTTGCCTATTTTCTTCAGGTATTCTATAAAACACCTTTGCCCAGACATTGCCTGGGTTAGAGGGTAATTTATTTGGGCGTGCCCCTGTTTCTTATTGATTCCACTTGTCTTGTCATAGCGTAATTGATTCTTTTGTTTCTGCTGTTTTACCTCTGCTATACGGGCTTGCCGTTCTTGCTCTTTCTTTTATTAGTATGTCGATTGGCACAATTCTTGCACGTACTTGTACGCTTTCTAACGATACCGTGTTAAACGCTGCAATTACTCTCATGGCCATCCTTCTCTGCACCTTATTAAGCTTTTGTCTATTTCCTTCCTTCTCTATGACCTCGTACCATACTTGGGAGGAGTACAGTATTATGGATTCAGCCACGGGCCCCTACACTTTTCTTCTTCCCTCTTCATTCTATTTAAAGTCCAAGCCGCCTCACATGCCTTTTGGCTTATATAGTCAATACGCGACCCAAGCATATTGTCTTATCCGTTATAATCCATAAATATTTAATATAATGCTTTCCTTCAATATCAATTCTATTTAATGTTATCCTCATCGCTTCCCAGTTTTTTCTCTCAATCGGGGCAACAACCTCTCTCTTTTCCAGCACCATTTTCAATCCCCTGTCCTGCAACCTTATCCTTATCAAAGCTTCGTTTGCCTTTTTTGCCACCACGACGACGACCAAATCATTGGCGTACGCAATTAATTTGACTCCGTCAGGCATCTCTGTATTTATTACACCGCATATCGCATTTCATAGGACCGGTTCTAGAACCGGACCCTGTGGGACACCTGCCGTCATTTTTATACATTTCTTCTTTGCTACTTTTATGTGTCTATCACTTAGGTAGCTTCTTATTATTCTTATGAGATAATTTAACATATTCCGTTTCTCAAGGGCCCTTATAGTTTTCAACAGCGCTGAATTAAATGCGTTTTTTATGTCTACCGTTATGATAATACATTCATTTTTTTGTCCGCCAGGTCTTCTTTCCTTGCTCGTGTGCTATTTTTATAATTTACATTGCCGCGTCTCTGTGATCGACCTTCCCTATCTAAACCTGAATTGAGTGCTCCATGTCCCACCATTTGCTTCAAATTCTTGTCAACCTTTTGACTATCATCTTTTCTGCCAGCTCTCTCATGGTATCTAAAGGCAAATTGGTCGATAAGCTACCTGCTGGTCCGATACTTTCTTTGGTTTCTTAAGTAATATTAGTATAGCTGTATTCCAGTTTTTCGGGTATCTCCCTTCATTTATTATTGTATTTATTACTCTTCTAATGTGCCCTGAATTTGCATTTATGGCTATTTTAATAAATTCTGAGGGAATCTTGTCTCTTCCAGGTGCGTCATTTATTTTACTTGAATTGTTACCTCCCTTATGACTTCATCTTCTTGTTCCGATGTATCTCATCTCATCGTGTAGTAGAAATGCCTCTTTTATTGCACCTTTCTCCTGTATATTCCTTTTTCGAACCCCATTCATACGAATTCTTTTTGTATTTTTACTGCCCTCGTCTAAAAGACGAAGGAAGTATTGTAATCCCGAAAAAATCACCTTCTGAGATTTCTTCAGATCTTCACGTTTCAAGGTCCCTAGTTGTCAAAAAACAGGTTTTCTCAATTCCCTCTGTCTGTTGCCGGTATGGCTCAAAGGTAAAGGTAAAGGTTCAGGGTTATTTCAATTCCCCCAAGAACGGGAATTATAGGATGGGTGAGAGAAAGGAGGGGTGGAGAATGGAAGAGAGGCCAGGAAAGGGGGAAGAAGGGTACTGCCCCGACATTCGCCTCGGAGAAGGTACTCTGTTGACTCAGGAAAACCACCTTAAAACCTGAATCAGAGCAGACGGCCAGGGGAATCGAACCCGCGACCTCCCGAATGCTAAGCAGATGTGATAACCACTACTCTACAGGGCTCGGTATATATGTGACTCAAAAACTATTTGTTAAAGAAAGACGATATTTTGTATGCGGAGTATATGTCGTCCGGGCATGAAACCGAGAAAATTTCAATAAAATATATACAGGGTGAATACATTAAAAAATAAAATTCTGCTTATTTTAGCTTTAAGTCAAGAACTATTACTAAAATGAAATTAATATTTTGGACCCAACATATACAGGGTGAGCACCTTAGCAAATTAAATGTTGTTTATTTTTGCTTCGACTGAGAAATAGATGAAAGTGATAATTTCCACATAACTCAAGCTTTGCCTTGACGTAAACGGGAACCACCAGATACAAGATATATATTCTAGAGAATAAAACAAAGTTCAACAATAAATGCGTATTTAAGGCTGCCGGATCTCACAGATGGAGGCGTCCTCGGCAGGGCAGGTAGTAAACGCCGGCTCTACTTTGTGCTACCGCACCGATCATTGGAATTGCATTTGCAGGCTTGTTCGCAGGGGGCTTAAATTCAAATCCCATCGCCGGTTATGTATTTTCATTCAAAAATTGATGTAATTTGCATTATCAAGTGTTTCCTTTTATTGTTTTAATATTATTGCGAACCTGAAGATATTTTTAGCCTTATTTTTCTTTGATTTATAAAACTGTTAAGTGTTACAACGTCCACTTGCAAGGGAAGTTCTGAGTAAAGACCTTTACAGATTTTTTTTCATTTTTAAGATGTAAAGTTAAATTTCACTTTTTTCATGAAAATGTACTGAAACTCGGTGAATCGCTATAATTTGAAATTTTAAATATTATATTTTAATAAAATTTTCGCATCGAGTCAACAGAAGGAGCAGTTTACCTACAATGATTTATATTTTTCTTAAGCTAACTTTGCCAACTGAATCCCACCTGGACTGTAATTAAATAAAAATCCATTTATACCAAGCAGACATACACTGCAGAAGACGACAGCCATACTTTGTTTTATTCATTACACCTATTGCAAAGTCAATCCGGGGACACACTGTATGCCGAGATGTTTACAATGTTAATTAGATTGCACAGAAGCGACGAATGGTGAGCGGATGGCCCTGCGAGCAAATGCTCGCCTCTCAGGCGGCCGGCCCGGGTTCGAATCCCGGCGACTTTAGAATTTAAAAATCGTACGCTCCCCGGCTACCACGCTAACACATGTGGTAGTCGTTAACCCCTAAACAAGAAAACTCGTCCTCACTTTCGACGGGCAAGGATAGCCACCTACCCGGCCTAAGGGCAAAGAGGGCTTATAGAACCACTATGCGGTTAAAACAGGCCACTGGCCTATAATAAGAGGAAGAAGAAGAAGCAGAAGCGACGAATGATCAAAGCAGCCGATGCCATAGTTTTCCGAATGAATAGGAGAACGTCATTTAAACAGTTTGGATTTGTAGAAACATTCCTAGGCTTGTACCTGAAGCTAGGTAGGATTGGACATCCTCGTTCTTGTTCTAGATCTCGTTCTCTTTTTCAGTGCTATTTTCGTTCTAGTTCTTATTCTCCATATTCTTCTAATACGCGAAATGAATGAGTCAATTAGATAGATTCGTCTATAGAAGCAAACCTAGGTTTATAGCAAGAGCTTTTGAGTGGACGCAATATTCTCATTCTTGTTTGCGTTCATTCCCACTGTAACCCACATTTTCGTTTTTAGTTTAATAATCAAATGGACTGCATGTAGGGCATGTGGTTATACAACAAGGTACAAATGGTTCATTATACAAAGTTATATTGAGTTTGTTTAAGCGATCCTCCAATTCCAATTCTCACCTTCTTACATTGAACCAGTGGGATTGCTTTTGCGATTTCGGGTTAGCCAATCCCTGAAAGGGAAAAAGTCAAGATGAAAAATAAAGGGGAAGAAATGGTCCTTTGAAAATATGGTTGGGTCTAAAGTTATTAACGCTTGTCGCAAACAATATTATTTCCATAAACGAACATATAGTCCTCCAGAAAATAGAATGACTTAATAAGTAAACAATTTAAAAGCATCTGGGCCGTATAAGTATTTTAGTGGCCTTGTAGATAATTGACATGAAGTAGGATTTATAGTAGGGCAAAGGTTTCGCCAATATATAATTTGTTTCAGACTAGCTTATTATTATACTAATATATCATAAGAAAATATACTTCCTTGTTTTCAATTCACACACTCGGAGAAGATCAAAGTAGCTGCACGGGAGGTAAATCTTTCTCTTTAATTAAAAGAGAAAATAGGCAACAATTTTTAACCCATGCAGATATTAATACCAAAATGACATGTTTATGCAAAATTGCTACATCCTTCTATGGACTGACACGTACACTTGCTTTCAAAACTTTCGCATACACATTCAAAATCAAGTAACAGTGATTTTGCAAAATGTTTGCTGTGTGAGCGGGTAAATTTGAGATTAGGTTAAAGATGACATTGACAGCATTTAAAAAAATTGTGATCGGTCTCTCAGGACACAAATTCGTGCTTTTATCTAGCCCATAATGAGTATCAACCGTTCTTATAGACCACCCCCATTCTAATTTGGAAAGCATCAAAACTTCGTCTTGCTCTATCAGTTGAGGCATTTTGACTTTCCAAAAGTTTAAATGTCAGAGTTGATTAATTACAACCCTGATTCAATACAGCGAAAAATAGGTGTACGCGAAAGTTTTGAAAGCAAGTGTACATCGAGGTACTTGAAAGCTGGCTGTTATCACTACGTTTAGTTAGACCGACTATGAGTAAAACATTTGGATATTTTATTCAACTGTGTTTAATATAAGTGCAAAGGGAAGCATTGATCTTGATCACTGCCTGATAAGAAAGTAAGTCACAGAATTTAAGCGAATTTAAATCAGTACATAGTAGAATATTAAGGAACGATATGACATCTCATTTTATTCCAACGTAATGCTTTTTTGGAATATAGTCTAACGAAAATATTGAATATCGACTATTACATATCGGCAACAGAGGATATAATGATGAAACATAGGCTACTGACAGTAGCAAATTTTACAAAATTCGTGCTTATGGTATAATACCAGAATTTTTTGTTTAACATTTTTATTCATATTTCTGGAAAAACTATTTATTTCGCTAACACATGAAGAGAGACGGCTGATGTTATACGTATGTGTCGGAAAAGTTCTTTGAATGTGATTAAAAATTCTAAGCTGCATGGTACAACAAATCATATTTCTTCCAAAATTTCAAGTGGAGCGCCCCAAACTAGACTCATTTCTATCTTAAGCTTATGTGCAATTTTATTTTGAGTAAAATAGATTTTACCTAAGAAGATTTCTCTATGCAGAATAGTCTTGGGGCTGTAACAGCAGTTGAATAATTTGTTGCTAAATTCTGTAATTATTTTCTTCAAAATGTAAATGTTACATTATAGAAACGCTTAAATTATTTAATGTCATATTGTTTGAGGCTTTCGCGGTTACTCGAATTATTCTTGTTAAAATAGAATTTCGGCTTAGACCGCGTAGTCGTTATAGATCAACACCCAGCATTCTCTGGTTTAATGTGGCTTGCACGTTGTGAAATCGAGCAAGCATCCACGCGATGGCCATGCTCATTGGTGGCTCGTGTGTGCACCCATAATAACTAACGTTTCGCAAGACATTGCAGCTTGTATCATCAGAGTGAAAATCTCTCTAAAAACTGAAGATCGGTGTGGAGCCGTTCGGAACGACGTAACGCTGATTGGTCGTTCCTGTGCAGTGCAGTTTGAATCCATGAGGCGTGGCCGTCTGATGCACGGTGGTTATAATGCTTTAGAACGTGTATCACAGAAGTCCGCGTTTTACTAAGGTTAAAACCATCTTCCCTGTTTATATTATTTAGATGTTTTTCTATTTAAATGACTTCACGTATCACTCGTGGGAAGTAGTGAAATATTCTGGCAAGTACTCTGGTGTGCTCAAATTCTAAGCTGTGCCCATTTGTAAATATTATGCTCAGCTATAGCTGATTTTGTAATGCGTTTGTGTTTACAATCGCCTTTATGTTCTTGAAGTCGTAGATCAATGAAAGGGCCAGTCTGTCCAATGTAACTTAAGCCGCAAGAGCAAGAAATGTGATATTCGCCAGCAGTTTTTAAACTTGGAATTTTGTCTTTTACTGATCTGAAACCGTTGCCCAAACTTTCATTGGTCGTAAACACAGTTATGTTGTTACATCGCTTCAGGACACGTCCTATCTTATCAGTCGGGCCTTTAACGTAAGGTAGAAATGCCAAATCTTCCAGCGGTTCTTTAGCCTTTTGTGTCATAGTCTTGTCTAGCGCTTTTCGTATGGCGGTAGATGTGTATTCGTTCTTTTGTAAAGAGTAAAATTGATGTTCCTTTTTTCTCTCTAAGTTTTCTGCATCTGAGATACAAACGAAGTCTTAAGAACTGCTGCTTTTTGCATTAGATGATGGTGTGAGTTAGCATTTAGATATCTGTCCGTGTGTGTTGTTTCTTTTGATAGACTGCATGTTCTAAACTGCGATCTGATTTACGTTTTACCAGAACGTCTAGGAACGGAACACTACTATTTTCTTCTACTTCTATTGTGAATTGAATGTTGTGATGTACAGGACGGCTAGCACAGAGGATTATAAATAGCTCCACACCGACTTTCAGTTCTTAGAACGACTTTCACTCTGATGATGGAAGTGTAATGTCTTGCGAAACGTTAATCATTATGGATGCACAAACAGCAACAAGGCCAAATCCACCTCGTCTTCAAGGTAGGTACTCAAACAACACGAGCCACACAAACAGCAATAAGGCCAAGTATCCTCCTAAGTAACCGCGTTCTCAAGGTACTCAAACAACATTAGCCGTCCAAGGAAATGGCCATCGCGTAGATACTTAATTATTTAGTGTCGTTGTAAGTATTATTTCATTCCACACTTTTCCCCAGATCATTACTACAGTTGTTAAAATAAATGTTGCAAGACATTTATGCAATGCTATTTTAGTTTCTTTATTTAAGTGTATTACAAAACAAATTCCTGCCTTATATGCATCATATTCGAGCTAAGTTTCTATTGATAGAAAATAGAGATGAATGTATTTCTATTGAGAGTACCTTCATAGGCCTATATTATTTCTAAACAAATAAATTTTAACCAATTCAGAAATTGCAAAAGCCTCAGACGTAATTTTAAATTCGCCATTACGTAGCAAGAACCGAGTGCGAGCTATTTGCGCCACTGAGAAGCAAAGAAGAATATAAAAAAAATACAAGAAAGGTAAAATATAAAAAGGAGAGGAAGCATTGAGTTACACTTGGACAAAATATACTGCAATGGAATGCTAGCTCTTTATCTAATTGTTTGTTATTATTTAATTAAATATTAAATTGTTAGATCCTCCACACAATGTTTTGATTGGAATAAAATTAATTCTCAGGCTGATTAAAATGTAACTCGTATTTACTTTACTTGTCAAAATGAATGGTTATATGCCCGTTTTTATATTTTATCTACCTGCAAATAATAATAAATAACCGCTAGCTCTCAAGTAAAGCAATCACTCTAGCTCAGTTGGGTTCCTGGTTGATTGTGTAATTTTACAGATTATTTGAGTACGGTTCTGTTTACCGCTTTAGTTCCACTACGCAGAAGAAAAATATTTAAAAGTGGGTTAAATGTTACACAAAATGGATTCCGTATGCAAGATTGCGTTATATGACGTTTTAAAATCGTGAAATTATCAAAGTTCGTACAGCTATTTATTTGAATTTTCGCGCTTTGGCGGCATTAATTATCTTCTGTTTCAGGCAATTAAATTGTTTATGACGTCAGAAGAGACGCTGTAGGCGGAAATTAGCAATTGTTTTTCGGCCGCATCCGGTTTCACTTTCGCATAACCTCAAATAATAGAATCCGCTTGTTTTGCGAGCTGCACCTCCTCTATAGCCGCGGAAATGCTTGGATTGTCTTAAGTAATGTCTGCTTTACCATGCACGTAACTTTCCCGGGTCTAACGTATTTAATTCTAGGAAAATTTGGGTATCTGATACTTCGCCAAACTCCTCGTCTCGCTGGAGTGACGCCGTTAAAATTCTGAAGCTGCTACGGACCCCCTTGTAGTAAAACCTCTTGGAAACGTAGCTACAGAGCTGCTCTACGCCCTGGAATTTTTCCCTCTAGGCTCCGATGATTTCATTGGCTACACGCAGTGATCGAAAATTTGAGCTGAACGGCTGCTAACTTCTCGGAAAGGCCCCTTCATAGAACTTTTTAATTTTTGGTTGCGGAAACACTCACAAACGATACCACACCAACTGGGATGTGCACTAATTAAAACGATATACTTTTTAAGTTGAAAAATATGATTTAAAGTAGAGCACAATTTACATGGTCATTTCATGTAATTTATTCATTTGTTATCTCCAACATCCGTTATAAACAAAAGTTAATCTAATATTAATATAAACGGAAATTATCCAAGTTCAAATCAATTAGATTTTGAAATAAATCTGCTTATAAACTATTATATTTACAAATTTCTTATATCTAAAATATTGTCTATATTCTTAATTATTAAAAAAATGTCTCTTTGCGCCACCGCACGTTTTATTAATTGATTTTCTCTGTTCACACGCGTAATTGCACTGATTTATTAATTTAGAGGTCACTTCCTGCACAGTTGTTTTTCGATGTCCATCTGTTTGTTTTTCACTCGTTTTTTCCTCCTGTTTTGCTGTTTGCTTTTTCCCTTGCTTTATAATGTCTTGTCTGCTTCTCACGATTGCTATTTTATGCCTTTTTGCCTGCCTTCTAATTACTCTTTGCAACGTATAATTAGTTTATTGTGGCTTATACCTTTTTTAGAACTCTCACAAAATTTCACTGTCTAAATTAATTGAATTCTACGCTTTATTTTCTTGCAAATAGCTAACCCTTTTGTAATTCATAATTTCTTTTGGTTCTTCTATTACTTTTGCACAGACCTATTATTTAAATTGATCTGACAGTCAACTTAGATCCCTGTGAGAAATGAGGTTTTCCTTTTGCGTTCCCTATTCAATTACTATTCTATTACTGGCATCTCTTTACCAATGCATTTGTTCTGTGAAATTCAAGTTTTAGCCTTGCAGTTATATAAAACACCTCAACCCTGTGCTTATTGAAATGTCCATTAAATTGTCAACGCTATCAGAGTTGAGTTGTAGGGCCTAAGACCATTCCAATACATACAATACAGGACCAAACTATACTATAAAAATAAATATATATAAGCGCAAGAACAATTTTTAAATCTATTAACCCGGAGAGACGTAAAAACTACTAAAAAAGTCACAAAAATCAGAAAGTATAAATTCGTCGAATAATGGCAAAAGATAAATCCACTACCTATTTTTAGTAAGACGAAGAAAAAGGACAGTGGTTAATACTCCAAATATTCTTGGAGTTTGATAGGTCTAGGAGAGCGTTAATGTATGTAACAACATTATATAACGCTATGAAAAAATGGGCGATGGGCGTTGCATCCAATAGTATCAAATTAACAACAATCATTGCTAATCAACCCTGCAGCTAAATAATCAGCTTGAATAAAAGACATAATACTTTTAAATGAGCACGTGAGAGATCAATATTGATATCGTGTGTTCCAAAAAAAATCTATTTAGGGCTGGCCTTGGAAAGAAAGATAAAAAATCTAGTCATGTCTTAACTTCAGTCTGTAGGTG
>CALNHX010001785.1:0-98970 GCA_940337035.1 Agriotes lineatus | reverse complement strand
TTAATAAACTGCTCAAGTACAGGTCTAAAGAGTAGCTTCAGCACTGCGAAAACATTAAGTATTATAGTGCACCCAGAATGTGTAGTTCAAAACGTGACCACCGAACTTCTGTAGATGGCGCCAAGTGGACAAGCCGCCACTGTGCTACAATGCTTGGAAATTTTGCAAAGTGGAAAATCGCCACCTTTCGCCAAAACCAAATAGCGCATGAAGGTGCTCGGGACCTTAGCAACAACTTTTCCCCCTTTCAAAATTTCGATATCTGTAGCCGTTCGAAAGTTACAGGCGATCCAGACAGACAGACGGACGGACGGACGGACGGACGGACGGACAAAACGTTCGCATAAGTACGCTGAAGCTACTAATAAATGAGTCCATCTCCGTTTCGTATACCGTGTAAATTTTTATAGCCCATTTGAGATTCAAAATTCTTGATTCCAATATCAATCCATTCGTGCTTAGTTTTATTAGTAGCTTCAGCGTACTTATGCGAACGTTTTGTCCGTCCGTCTGTCTGTCTGGATCGCCTGTAACTTTCCAACGGCTACAGATATCGAAATTTTGAAAGGGGGCAAAGTTGTTGCTAAGGTCCCGAGCACCTTCATGCGTTATTTGGTTTTGGCGAAAGGTCAACCGTTGGCGACCTATGTCAAAGGTCACTTTATTTTTCAATGGCAACATGGGTCATATGGGGTATCAATCGAAAGCTATGGTCAAGGGCTACATCTTTGCATATTGTCGCCATGCTCTGCGACGCCTCTGTGACCTTCGCAGTGCTGAAGCTACTTTTTAGACCTGTACTTGAGCAGTTTATTAGTAGCTTCAGCGTACTTATGCGAACGTTTTGTCCGTCCGTCCGTCTGTCTGTCTGTCTGTCTGTCTGTCTGTCTGTCTGTCTGGATCGCCTGTAACTTTCGAACGGCTACAGATATCGAAATTTTGAAAGGGGGCAAAGTTGTTGCTAAGGTCCCGAGCACCTTCATGCGCTATTTGGTTTTGGCGAAAGGTGGCGATTTTCCACTTTGCAAAATTTCCAAGCATTGTAGCACAGTGGCGGCTTGTCCACTTGGCGCCATCTACAGAAGTTCGGTGGTCACGTTTTGAACTACACATTCTGGGTGCACTATAATTCCACTTGGCGCCATGCGCCATCTACAGAAGTTCGGTGGTCACGTTTTGAACTACACATTCTGGGTGCACTATAATACTTAGGGCCGGTTGCAGAAAGCAATGTTAAGTCTCGTGTTAGCTAACATCGCGTCAAAGTGAACAAAATCGCATCAAATTTTGTTTACTAATGTATTAATTACCATAAGCATTTGAGATTTGATTCATTTTTGTTCACTTTGACGTCGCGTTAGCTAACACCAGACTTAACATTGCTTTCTGCAACCGGCCCTTAATGTTTTCGCAGTGCTGAAGCTACTCTTTAGACCTGTACTTGAGCAGTTTATTTCTTTTATTTAACATTTTAATGAAATTAATATCGTCTTCTTTAATGTTAGCTCCATTGTATGATTTAGTAGGACTATTATTTCTGCCTCCCAGTAATATTAGTACGAGCGGTGGTGACACTAGGTCTAGTGTGATAAAACTTTTCAAGGTCATATACAGTGTGGTCCATTAAGTGTGCAACAAATGGGACATTTTTTTATTAGTTGTAAAACCGAAATTTAAATACCTCTAAAAGTTAGTGCATGTTCGATAACCATAATAGATGCCCTTAGAATGGATTCAAGTCAAACAATATACAGGGCAGAACAAAAAATATGTAATTCGTTCAAGAATAAAGTTACCTTATTTAAAAAAATATAGCAACATTTTATTGAAAAAAGTTGTTTAGAATCAAAAGTTATGCTCAAATACAAAGTCACGGCCTCCTATTCGAATTTTGATTCTTCTTTTGTAAAATTTTGTATTATCCCCGTATGATACATATTTTTATTATTCTGATTTTATTAAGAGTTTTTCATATGTAAATTATTATTAGTAAAGCATTTGCCTTGTTAAAAAGAATATTTGCGAAATTCTAAAGTTCTGTTAAATATCGTTGCAACAAACATGAAGTGGACGCTTACCTAAAAAAATATAAATCCAAGTAAATTTTACAAATTAGCTTCAAGTTGCTAAAAGTTATTTAAAAGGGATGTGGTTGTGGCTACTTTAAATACATATAAAATCAAAATAATAAAAATATGTATCATACATCATACAAAATTTTCCAAAAAAGAATCAAAATTCGAATAGGAGGCGGTGACTTTGTATTTGAGCATAACTTTTAATTCTAAACAACTTTTCTCAATAAAATTTTGCTATATTTTTTGAAATAAGGTAACTTTGTTCTTGAACGAATTTCATATTTTTTGTCCTGCCCTGTATATTGTTTGACTTGAAGCCATTCTAAGGGCATCTGATATGGTTATCGAACATGCACTAACTTTTGGCAATATTTAAATTTCGATTGTACAACTAATAAAAAAATTTCCCATTTGTTGCACACTTAATGGACCACACTGTATATATAATTAGTTGCGTCATTGATGGGGGAACACAAAAGGCACTCCTGCCACGTGTGGACCGACCGGCCCTATAAAAAAAATTTTTTTAGAATAATTTTTTTTAATATCTAGTATCATAAAACTGTGGGATTCTGATTGTTCCTCGAGACAGGGGAGGGGTAGGGCTATAAGAAAAAACAGTGCTGCCAGCCCCCGTTAGAACTCTTATCAGCGGCAGCAGGGAGATAAGTGATCCCTCGGATCGTATTTTCTAGTATCATCGAACTTCATAAAAATTCAAACGTTATCTGAAAGATCATCAATTTCTGTGTAAGAAAAACCACTGCTGCCTTTTCCAAAAGTGAAGAAAATGGCGGCAGTAGCATTTGAATGTCGCGATTATCGCAACCGAATTTCGCGTGTCCATTCGGTTTTATCAGCATTAATCCGGTTGTTTTCGATTTGTACTAATAAAATAAGCGACATTGTAATTTGCAATACATTTTCAATGGCGTTGATTGTTTTTCTTGTTTTTTCTTCATATTTTCCCTGCATTTAAGTCCAATTGTGAATGAATTATGAATTAGTTCTATTCGTTGAAACAATACTTGGGATCATTGTTTGAACAAATTAGATTCTATCAATTATTCCAAGGTCATTGATTTTGGGCCGCTTTTTAGGTCTTTCACGTTTTTCACAGCACCTACGAATCCGTTTCGCATTTTTTCACATGTTCCTATCTACCTCTTCTAGCTTCCTGTCGTGGATAGTTAGTTTTGTGCTAGTTGTTTTTATGAATTTCTCTAATTCTGAAAGTTTAATGTCGCTATTGTCGTTTACTGTTGTGGATTCTTCTTCGCAAATACTTCTTATTAGAGCAATTTTGCTCCTAATTTGTCTTCATTGATTTTGCTAATTAGCCCAGTCAACGAAGACCCATTTTTAGCGTTTGAAAAAAATAAATCGGAAAGTTTTAAAATTTGGTAAGGATGTTTATTTGGGTGTACTACTGAATATATAAAAAGTTCCGAAAAATTCAAGTTGAGTCAGCGCCGCCATCTTGAAAAGAAGGTACAGTTTTATAGTTTTTTGCAAATATTCTATGAAATATCAACTTTATCACAAAAACTGATCTTACAAAAATGAAAGAGCATTAAATTTTCCACAAAAACGCATAACACATTTTTGTTGTCAGTGGAATAGTTTCCTCGAAAATGGCCAGCGAATACTGCGTAGATCGATAAATCGCTCTATACGCGGACAGGCTACGTAAATGATGTTCAAAATTGATATGGCCAAAACTGCATAATGGTCTTCGATGGTTACTCCGATACCCAGAATAGTACCAGAAAAGTGGAGCAAATTCGTCGATCTTTGGTTAAAAAATCGGTAGATAAAAGTATATTCGTCATAGGAATTGCAATTATCGGGACTTGGAAACAGCATTCTCTTCTTACATGCCTTTAGTGGCTGTGACACGACTTCAGCGATGTTCAACAAAGGAAAAGTCAAGTGTGTTAAACTATTTCAAAGATGTAAAGAGTTGCATGACATCGCAGACATTTTTAACAATTCTGACCCTTCGCCAGACGCAGTTGCTCGAGCTAGGGAACGTTTTTTTCCTTGGCATCTATGGTGCTCGCCTCACAGATAATTCTTTAAACAAACATAGATTTTATTGTTTCACGAAAGTAGTTACAAAAATTAAACCAGATATTCCCTCACTATCACCAACAGAAGGAGAAACCAAGCAATATTCTTTGCAAGTTCAAAAATGGCAAGGGAATAAATTATTCCCTAACAATTGGGGTTGGAGAAGTAAAGAAGGCTATCTTACTCCAATCTCAACAATGGACCCAATTGCTCCAGAAAATGTGTTGCACATCGTATTCTGCAAATATACAACTGGGTGTGCAAATATGTGTGGATGCAGAAAATAAGGAATTAATTGTACGGCGGTTTGTTATAATTGTCATAGAGATTGTCTGAATGATCCAACCACAGTCGACATGACAATAAAGATGTCGATGAAGATGGAGGTGATCAGAGGACATTAGCGCACTCGAAGCCAACTTCTCTTGCCGAAAGTGTCGGTCTTCAATTACTGATGGATCCGTTAAATTTTCCTGAGGTGGTAGATGAAGTTATACCCGGACCCAGCCACATTGAAAAGAGAATGGGCCCATAATGGTAATAATCAAGTGAGTATATAATATATAATATATGGATTTTAAAAGACAACAATCTACAACTCCAAATTTGTTTCGTACGTTATGATTATTTCTTGTTTTATTATTTACAACCCATATTTTCTATAATGTCAGTATCCTGAAGATAGTTTTAAATAAACCGAAACTTCAACAAAAACAATTTAACAATTATGATCCAAAATCCCAACAGCAATCAAACTTATTGAATTACAAAGAAGCCCATATTATAACCAATGCAGCAGTATGTAATTTTTTTGTAAATAAAATTTTCAGTAACTAATCGTTTTTTCTTATAAAACTATAAAATTATCACCATCGAAAATACGATATATTTTGGAGCACAAATTTGGATAACGTCATCCCACTGCCCGCGATTAGAGCGATCTATCGATCCAAGCAACATTCGGTGGCCATTTTCGAGAAAACTATTGCACTGACAAAAAAATGTGTTAAGCGTTTTGTGGGAAATTTAATGCTCTTTCATTTCTGTAATATTAGTTTTTGTGATAAAGTTGATATTTCGTAGGATATTTGTAAAAAACTATAAAACTGTACCTTTTTTCCAAGATGGCGGCGCCGGCTCACCTTGATTTTTTCCGAACTTTTTATATATTCAATAGTAAGCCCAAATAAACATCCTCACCACATTTTAAAACTTTCCGATTTATTTTTTTTATATTTCCTTCGTTGACTGGGCTAAATGTTGAGTGGGTTTTCTTCTGCATGCACTCGTGTAATTTCGACCAACAAATTGAACAAGATGAACTTCTATAGTATAATGTTTTTAGCAAAAAGTGAAGGAAACGTGATCTAATTATCTAAAATTTAAAAGATTTCCATTGGTATGTTCCTACTCTTCCTAGTACACACATATATATATGAAAACATGTTTGTCCAATCCGATTAATGGGCGCGACACGAAACTACAAAAGTAATTACTAATATTAAAGATAATTGAATTTCAATTTCAAGATTGAAATGAATTCTTCCTCTATGTTAAATGATTGGCTGCTATTCTACGTAGAAAAAAATAGGTTAATGGATATGGCGGCAATTTCCTGAGTTCGTTAACGCATTCCCATTCAAATTTTCCTTTACACCTTCATTAATCAACTATGAATTAATTTCTAAGCCTGTTTCATTCAATCTCGTGCAGCAGCTTGGATTTTTTCGCCGACGAATAAAGAGAATCTACGTGTGCATTTGCTGATTATTTTTTTAGCCTCACAGTAAAGCCCGTTTTTTATTAAAGAAAATAAGCGGGAACAAGCGCAATAAAATTGCGAAACAGGACTGTGCAAACCCAAGCACGGGATATAGCCAGCTTAGATGTTTATCTGGCGGGGTTCTTTGATCTTGGCCCTTCACTCTGCGGACCCATCACTGAGGACACTAAAATCAAAAATAGATAAATCGCCTGTTTTCCAAACACGTAGCCGTGGTCCCAATAAAACCCCAAATCGCCTGGCGTCATTCTCAAGACCAAGCATCAGGAACAACATTTTTGTATGCGAAATTCATAACCATTTCATTGTCGCTCCAGATGCAGAAGCGCGGCATTTGCAAGTCAGAATAGGACGTGTGTAAACACTCTACAACGCTGGTACACATTGAGTATTAAAATATTCAAGAGCTCTAAAAACGGACGAGGCAACGTGCTAAACACGCGTTCATAAAAATTTAACTTAAGGGATGCCTTGCGAGCGGGCCCAGTGGTTTTGAAAGCACTGACGAACTGCTGACAGATACTTGCTTGGTTTTTATATGAGTTTTGGATGGAACATGAATAAGTAACTTTTGGAAGAAGTCGCCACACGTTAAATAAGTTAGTAGTAATGATGAGGGTCGCATTGCTAGAACGTACAAAACTTTTGAAAAATGTTCAACCGTATGTCCTCGACTCGTATCAATTGTGACATTGAAGTATTTGGAATACTACTGAACTGTTCAGTCTTTTAAGGACAAACATTTCTAGAAAAAATACATGAATGGTAATTTGTCTAAGAAATCATTACTGGAGATAGAAATTTGCTTTAAGATTACTTTTTCTTCACCGAATAGTCAATACCATTATTCTTTAAAATCTTGTCTGTGGCAAAGAAAGGCCTTCAGCAACTTAAACAAGGTGGTACTATCTCGTTCCACCCTTCTCCAGATACTATTAATTTTTGTTCGGCTTTGTTTATGTGTTCTCTGCTTTCAACTTGCCGGCCGAGAGATATAATACAATATATATTTTCTAGCTGAGATTGTTGGGGTTGGTGTGTTAATCAGAACACTCGAGCGGAGATTGGTTATGTGTGATTTTACTTAGTTGAGACATCTGTGTTTGGGCTTGGAATTGACAAAGGCTCGAAGCGGCACTCCAGAAAGAACAATCCGAGGAACTGTTCTGGACTGGACGTGGCGGTAGCGGGGATGAACAACGGTTCGGCCTCCTGGAGGATGCATAATGCCGGGCGTTGACGGGTTCAGCCTGGACGGGGCTTCGAGCTGATGGCTAACAAGTAGGTCGAGAGTCCACCATGTTGCAGGTGCGTAGTGCCGGGCGAACGAGGTGGACGATGCTGGTGGCCAACAAGTAGGTTGGATCGTCGTAAGTACTGCAGATGCGTAGTGCCCAGTGAATGAGGAGTTCGACATGGACAGAGCTGTTGCGGAGCAAAGCTTGGTTCGGCCTTTCGATGAAGAAGTAGCTTTGGGGCAACTGCCGATGATGCTAGCATACTCTGAGCGAACTAATGGAGCTAGAACACTTAGGTGAACAAGACTGGTTCGAATGTTTAGATTGATTGAAGCTTGCTGCTAGCCTAGGTCTATTTAAACAGCCTGAAGCCCTTATTTTTAACGATCGGCGTAGCAGTAGGGGTCACGTTGCTAGGTTTTATTAAATGTAGCTAGTTTTTCCAGGAGTCAACCAGAATTATTTGATCTGCATCGTGTTGTAGCTGATCTAAATCCGCGCATTTTGACACCAAACTCGATCCCATTGGTGTGTCAGGTAGGTTTGTTATTTTTAGATTAATTAGACCGTCGCATTGGGCGTAATCTTTGTTACCTGACCAGATAGTCAAGAGGTCATTTTTATGCAGATATCTGAATTTCTATTCAACCTGTATTGGGGTAATGACTATGCTACCATTTCTGGATTATTACTGTGTTACCTTCAAATTTAGCTGTAGGTCAGCTATAGACAGCGTGGCGTCAATCAACGAATAAATTTTTTTAAAAAATCAGGCGGTTTAACGGCTCGTTTCCAACCGTTAGTCGGCGTCACATGTAAACAGAGCTGTTTAGTTTACAAGACGGGGGTGACGGAATTTTTATTTCAGTCCCGTTCCCGGCTAGAGTTTAGACAAGGCGGCGCCACACTCAACGACTGCCAAATTGACTAGACGCTCAGCGTCCTTTTAATGTGTTTTTCACAGACCCTACTTCTTGAACACTTTACTTCTTCGTTAGCATTTGAAGCTTTTGTAAGTTTGTTGCTTACCATGATTCTTTCTATCTTGGAACGTTACGTTGGTAACAGGGATTGGGTGTTCTTAATTACAGGGAACCATGTTTTGTAACCATATGAAAGGGTTGGTAAGACGCACTAGTAGACTATTTTATCTCTTAGCTGCAGTGAAGGATTTCCTCTAAAAATGTTGCTATTATAGCTTTATTCTCCTGCGAACTTGTATATTGGTGAAAGCTTAGCACTGGGAGAGGGCCAATTTGTCTGACTCTTGGTCTTATTTCAAAGTACAGCCACATGTATTCACCATAATTGAATCATTACTATCTTCTATAGTTCGTACCTATATCTCTTCCACTCATTGATGTTGCAAAACCTGAAATGAATATTGGTATTTGGTCATATCAAAAGCCGTGTAATATGCTATAATTTGGTTAAAACTTTGAAGGTGTAGCAGCTTCTGGTTATTGCAACATTCTCTTAATATTTCATTCAATTTGAGTTTTGTAATGGAAAATTCTACTTCACCTCCTAGATTTTGGAGAAAAGATGTCTTAATTTCTTGTTTGTTTTTCATTGAATGATCGGAGTTTCACTGTAACGTTGCTTATAAAATATTTTTTGCACTACTAGTCTCAGAACGCATCCTTATTGGCCTATTTTTAGGTCGTGAAGTTGATTTTCTCCACCAAGGGAGAGAAAGTAAAATAAACAATTTTCACCGTGGTAACTAATAAATTGCTAAGTTACCAAATATGACTATTTTAATTTTGACGTTTTAAAGAGCTGTACTGTCAGGTTGACAGTTAAAATATTTTCGAAATTTGTTGGGAATTTAGGTATTAAGCTGTTTGGTAGTGCAAAAAATAGTATATACACCACGGTAGCGAATCGTCTTATAACCTTCGCGCTTTAGATACTTCGCGCTGCGCGCTCAGTATCTAATATGCGCTCAGGTAATAATACTGCGCTTCGCTACCTTGATGTATAATATACTATTTGTTATTCCTATGATATTTGCTAAGTTACTATCAGAGTTTTTATTACTTTTATAAAATTTTGAAGCGCATTTTTTATGTGAAGTTTTTATACATGTCTTTGTTTCAGTAGTAATTTTCCGGTAGGCCTTTAATACAATCGTTTTCGTAATCATAGATGTACCTTTCTATAATGCTTTTTGATAAATTGGTTAGGTGTCTTCTTACACCATTAGGAAACACCATAATTCAATATAAATATTGAACAGGTTACTTAGAGTCCACAAAAGTTCATAAAAGGCTTGTTGGAATTTTCCTGGAAATAAATCAATCGTATTCCATTAAAATTTCTAAACCAATGACACCTTTTTTTCCACTATAGAGGAAGCCCCAGTTCGAGATTGTCTGGTCTAGTGTGAATACAATCAATAATACAACTGAATTTAAAGTGGCGTGGTAGTTTTCCATAAGGGAAAAAGACATTTATAAAGGCTTCAAGCACTAAGTGACCCTAAAGTATTAATCGTCGCTTCACTGCTGTAACTCTTTACTTAAAAAAGCTCCCCACGGAGTCTCTCCAGCAACGCATAAAAGATACATACCAGCTACAATACATCTGCGGAATAATTTCTTCGGAAACTGTAGAGAATAACATTTTCCTAGAACTCACTTTAAAGTGTCGTTTCTGACAACTCGCATTAATAAATCATTACCTACTGAAAGTTTCACGGTCCTGAGCATTGGCTTTGTGCAGGTTAAGTAAAGTGTAAACTTTTCGCACTTGGCTTCCATTCGACGTCGATGACGAAAGCAGCAACTGCTTCTAATCGAGGTGCTTCTATTTGAAAGTGAAAGTAGAGGTATTGAGATCTTAGCTGATCGAATAAGCAGAACTCCCTATTACTTCAGATGTGACTGGGATTATAAATTTACTTTATCACTCTAAATGGCCTACTCGCATTATATGATGCAAACCGTAATTAAGGCAATGGACATTCGAAGGTTTGAACGAATTAGGCTTAATTTTAGAGAATCACGTTTTACTGAAATAGCGGCGAACCAACGTGATCACTCAGAATGTATCCCTTGACAATCAGCTAATGAAATATCGGTTTCCATGCTTTTTTAGCTGAACGAAGTTCAGGCAAACAGAGATGAGAAAGCGAAGCACCACAGTAATGGTAGAAAATAAACATTTGCCATTGTTAGTGCATTATACAGTATGTCTTGCCAACTATTAACGACTGCACATTGGGAAATTATTTAGTGATGAACTATTACTACGTGTGCATCGTGGAGAATGGTCATAAACAAAAAAATCTGTAAAGGGCTTTACTCAGAACTTCCCTCGGAAGTGGACATTATTACACTAAATAATTTTAAAAATCAAAGAAAACCGAAGCAATAGAAGTAAACACTTGGTAATGCAAATTACATCAAATTTTCAAATAAACAAACATTACCGGCGATCGAATTCGAACGTCAGCGGCTGCGAATACAATTCCAACGTTTGGCAAGCACAGCTCACGTTCCCTACATGCGCCACGGAGCACTCCTGAATGTCCTTGCGTCGCGGCTGCCTTAAATAGAACGCATTTTCCGTTGACCGGTTTTTCTGCTTTATAGCATTGACGCTGTATCTGTTGAGCCCCATTTTCATTAAGAGTAAAGTGAGAGCTACGTGCAAGTTGCTGCTTTTATCTATTTAGTTATCAGTTAACCCAAAAATAAACAAAATTATATTTTTTAAGGTGCTCACCCTTTATATATTTGTCTGAAATTTTCTCGGTTTCATGCCAGGTAGATATATAATGTGTATACAAAATATCGTCTACCTCCAACAAATAGTTTTTGAGTTGTACCTCCAACAGACAGACGGAATTGAGAAAATCTGTTGTTCGCCATCTAAGGACCCTGAAACGGGAAGATCTGAAGAAATCGCGGAAGGTGATTTTTTCGCGATTGCAATACTTGATTCGCGTTTTAGACGAGGGAAGCAACAAATTTAAATTAATTTTAAGCTCGCAATATCTGTATAATCATTGATCATTTAATAAATTGTCAACAGTAATATCCCAAGTGCATTAAAATAGCCGATTAAATTTTGACGTTTTCTGTCAGAATCTTTTGCTAAGAAATTTGTCAAGTAAATTTGCCGCTCAACAAGAATTTTGAAGCGGAAAATTTACGAGATATCTTTCTTCAGAGCAAAACATTCTGATAGAAAATCGTCAAAATTTATTCAGGCTAGTTTACATTTCCTGAATAAATAGATAAAATTCAGTTGGCGAAGCACCTTTAATAATCATGTTAAAATTATGCACAAGCGATTAAATTTTGACATAAATTTAACCGCGGTTAAATTTTGATGTTTGAATTTTAGTCATTATTAAACTGACAGAAACCTAGGTGATTACGCATTATTATGGATATGAAGGAAATAATCAATGTTAATCCTATTATCTCTACTAAATAATGTAGAAAGGCCCTGTAAAACTTCATAAATATTTCGTAATATCTTTCAAATCACGCTAATGTAATATTGGAAATGGGAATGATTTCACGCGATCACTATATGAAAGAACAGAAATAAAACATGTAAGCGAAACTAAATTGTCATCGATTACCGGCAGCATAAAGCAAATACGTAGTACGAATAACAGACTGTACTTTTATATTTTTGAAATGACAAACGATTTTTACTCGCCACGGATGCAATCAAGATGTTAATAAACGACAAAATTGAAAACTACATGAATGTGGACGGAATAGGTAGTTACAGATCTATAAAATTGAAGATACAGTGAGATAGGGAAACGATAATGAATGTAGATGGAAAACAAATAATTGAGGAGTGAAAACTTCTTACAGATTAAGCAAAACGCGATTTCGCAATAAAAATATTAATAACAACAGTAGAAGACAAAAGCTGCACAACTGTAAGAGATCGACATGCTTAGATAAATGTGTAAAACTGAAGTACAGTTAGGTACAACAAATCGGACATCTGATCGCCCTTCCCTGGAATATTTATTTTAATATTTACATATTATACAGCATACAGCCAGTTTCAGTTTGCATGCTTTTTGATTGTTAATTAGGTTTAATTATTGCAATAAACAAAAATTTAACGGCGATAACTTAACTTAAGATCAGTCGCGGGCGCGCAAAGCCGCAAGACACACGTTCTGAAGCCACACCGCAAATAAAATTTGCTGCCAATAGAGCTGCGTGCCAAAAGCCAGTGTTTATACTTAAAGTAAGTGTTATTTTAATTGTGTACAAAGGAAGTACACAACTGTGAAGCCGCCAAGGAGTTTCGTGACGTCCTGACTGTCTCGTGACGTTAGCCGCCAGAGAGGCGACAGCCAAAAGCTAGGTTTCCCCCGCCGCATTCGTGGGAAAGTTTCATACTAGTCATTCAAGGGTTGATATAGGCTAGCCCAATTCCCTGAGCAGCAGTTCTCACCCACGACTTTAAAATAACCTGATTCAGGATATGATTGCAGTTTGAGCAATAAGCGTTAGCTGCAGGCTGTATTCGGAAGATTTCGCGACGGTACAGGAATGCGCTTCATAGACAAATAAATACGTACTCGAATCGTACAGGCTTCTATGCATCGAATCTTGACGGCAGACTTGCATGCAGTTTAAAAGTTGGAAGCGTATTACAAAATTAGAAAAATTATCTTCGATTGACAACATCTGAAGCAATTAAAAAAGAACGTACGATGATAAATTTACGTAAGAATGATGAAATCGGTGCTGAAGTAGAAGTCGGAAACCAATTCACCAAAGAACACAGTTCGTATTTTAAATATATAGATAACATAGATTTACTACTTAACTTTGTCTTAAAAAATACGCTGGGAACGTCTTAAAAAATACACTGCTTATAGTAGCTTTTTATGAAACGGGCTTGCATTTACATCTTTTTCAAATAAGTGAACCGATGTAACAAATGGGACATGACAGAAGGGCTGATAATCCCTCAAGTTTTATTTTGAATATTTAAATTGCAAATTTCACTCTCGAACTTGCAAGCTCTTAAAATATATTAAGGCACGGTTATTCTCATTTACGGGCGTTGATAAATTGATTTCTCGTGCAAAGGTTCGTTCCAGTTAGCAGTTTTAAGGAAGAGCCCTTTTACCGTCGGTACTCGTTAAAGCACAATAGCCAATTTAAGCTAAATGTGGGTCAGGCAATGGAAAGCCTTTGTGAAATGGATTATATAAAATGATAAAATTACTTGGACTGCAAAGAACGCGGTTGGGCGCTTTATGCCCAGATCAGTCAGCGTTGCGTAGACATCTTGAATATAAACGACGCAATTAACGTACTCCGCATTCCCTTTCGTTCATCACTCAGGGTCTAACTTTTAAATTACACTTTTTCGTCTGGCTTATGTACAAACCGCGTTACATTAATTAAAAATCCGCATAAGCTACTCCATTGTTATCCTTACATTATTCTAAAAGCTTTCCTAAAGATTCTTTTGCAAGGGGTAATAGCGGCTCAACGACAACTACTTCATGTGAGCTCAGATGAAGCTGCGGCCTGAATAAGCAATACGATGAAAACAACAAATATCGCTATGCAGAATTTCTTTCATTAGAAGCCTCGACGTCGTGAGCGGAATTTTTCAGGGATTAAGTTGCTAGGGCGGGGCTCATTATATGGCGCAGTACTGGCGTTTTGGGACATCTCAGACTGGCTGTCTGTGTTTGTCTTCAATCCCTGTAGCCATATAACGACTAATGCTTGCATCAATACTGTAAGTTGCCAATATTTCGATGCTAATCCGATCTGATGGGACGCCGACTCGGTTTTCAAACGCTTGAGCCCTGGCGAAGGAATGGATATGAATCTGGGCAAAGACGAAGTAGGAGCTGTGCAGTAAAAGTGAACAGATGCTTAATGTTTTGTATTATTGATTTGCCAGCCTGCAGATATGCTCAGTTGGATTCACGAATAGAGTCATCAGCGACGTTGTTCTCGTCTGAACTGGAAAATTTGCAATTTTGTTTCTGAACCACAGAAACTGACTGGTCAATATCGATCAAACAGATTTATGATGTTCCACATCATTGACTAGTTACATCAACTACAGTACTGTATTTGCAACAACCCTGTCTAACCTTAAACCTAGTTTAAACTTACAAAGTACATAGTTAGATTTTTTCAAGCTAATATGTAGATGATAATCTACTAGTATTGCTCTCTTTAGGATAAAAATGTACGTTAAATTCGTAGGCTCTCGATTACTTGACCTCAACTACCTGTTATTGTTAATTATTGCAAATACAAAAATTAAATTCCCAAAGTGAGATGATAAAAGGTTGATGGAGTTGGGCTGACCATGTTGCTAGAAAACCTAGAGTAATAGACAATACGTTTACTGCAATGTAGACCTAGAACATCCAAGAGAAATGTGGGAAGACCACCGAAAAGATGGGTAGACGATATAAGGAAATAGCTGGAAAAACTGGTATCGTCACACAAAAGGTAAGATTCATGGAAAAATAGGGGACGTCCTTGTCTAGCACTGAACAAATCAAGGCTGACGAAGAAGAAGAAGTACGGGCTGATGCTAAATGTAATGGAAGAGCGAGTGATCGGCCAAAGGGCTGAGGCTAGCGAAGTTGGTGTTATATAAAAAGTCTACTATTTTATGGCACTAGCTTAGCAAGATAGAACTGGAATTTAAGACACTGACACTATATTCTACATAAGAAGAGTAGACCCGCTTTGTATGGTTTTCAGGATTGCAGCAGAATTGAAGAAACTACAATCAATTAATAATATCATGTATTAATCTAATCCTTGTAGTTACCGCTGTTTTATTTTCTTTACTGAGTTGATAACTAGAATCATTTAGATATAACTAGAAGTATTCGGATGACTTGGATGGCCACTGGAAAGCTTATAATGGTAAATATTCGATATCTACATCTTTCCACTGATAAAATATGGGATGGAAACGGTATTGAGCGAATAATGCTGGGCAAGCTGAAGATAACATGTGCGTAACCCAGAAATTTGATAAAGAAAGAAAGTCGAAGACGTTAGCCAAACTATTGCAACGTTGAAACGGAGCTGCGTGGGGGTACATTGCTAGACAAAACAACAATAAGTGCACTAGACAATACAAAGACAAAGACCAAGAAAGCATAAAATAAACATATGATATACAAGATAGACTGCGAAGATGACATCAAGAAATGGAATAGACGTCCTCCTCCCTTGGTCTATTCCATTTCTTGATGTCATCTTCTTCGCAGTCTGTTATATGATATGTTTATTTTATGCTTTCTTGGTCTTTGTCTTTGTATTGTCTAGTGCACTTACGTACAGTGGTAACGAAAGTATGCTTGATCTAGTAAGGAAAAAATGATAAAACCCAGTTAGATCACTAAAGTACGAGGTTTGTTCAAATAAAGACCGAACTTTTGAAATTGCGTCCGAACCGTGTACAATTTGAATTCGCGCGCCATGTTAAACCTAGCGGAATTCTTTCGAAACAAAACGAGACACTTGCCGCATTGCGGTAGTTTGATCGGTTGGCGAACAGAGCCGGTCAAGTGAACACGAGCAGTCAGCGCTCTGCTAAGTAGTGAGAAAGTGAAAATGAAGGACTTTGTGGAGCAACGTTGTAACATTAAATTTTGCTTTAACTTCGGTAAATCTTTTTCTGAAACATGGGCATTGCTTCAGCAAGCCCATAAGGAGGATTGTATAAGCCGTACACAATGTTACGAGTGGTTTACGCGTTTCAAATCGGGCAGATCATCGACCGACGAAAATCCAAGATCAGGACGACCCTCGACGTCAACAAACGATGAAAACATTGATGCTGTTCGATCTGTGATTCGTGGAAATCGCCGTTTAACTGTGCGGGAGGTTGCAGAAGAAGTCAGAATCAGCATTGGGTCGTGTCACGAAATTTTGACAGAAAAACTTGGCATGCATCGAGTCTCAGCAAAAATGCATGACAACGCGTCCAGTCACTCGTCTCTGCTTGTTGGTTAATTTTTGGCCAATAATGGAACAGCCGTTCTTCCCCATCTTCCGCATTCTCCAGATGTGGCTCCAGCAGACTTTTTCCTATTTCCCAAACTAAAATCCACCTTGAAAGGACGTCGTTTTCAAAGTGTAGAAGAAATTCAAGAGAAAACGCAGGCACAGCTACGAGACATCACACCAAACGAGTTCCAGGGAGCATACGAACAATGGAAAAAACGATGGGAGCGATGCATAGCAAGCAAGTGGGAGTACTTTGAAGGAGACAAACATGTGTAAAATTTTAAGTATTGTAATAAAGATTTTATGGCGAAAGTTCGGTCTTTATTTGAACAAGCCTCGTATATTGTCAGTAGAACGTGTGTTTGGGATGTTAAAAAAAGAATCGGGTCTCCTTTCCCTGAGTTGTTTATTTTAATATTTACATATATAGCCAGTTTGTGTTTGCATGCTTTTTCATTGTTAATTAGGTTTAATCATTGTAATTTAGTACAGGTGCAAGTGGGCGTGTACAGCCTATTTTAATGAGTTTTAGAGCTTAATTTAGCGGCGGTCGTGAAAAGCCTTAAGGTGCACGTCTGCTTGCGGGTCATAGTGTAAAATCGCTTACAAATGAGCTAAATCAATACGGCAAAGTCGCACAGTAAATATAACTTGCTGGCCATAGTGTTTGTGTGCCACAAGCCAGTGTTTATACTTCACGTGCCTTTTTAGCCATGTACAGAGCAAGTACGGAATTGGAAAGCAACCGGGGAGCTCAACCCGCTGCACAGCAGTTCTAAGCCACGCGTTTAAGGTAACCTGATACAGGAAATTATTGCTATTAATAGACAAATAAATACGTACGCGAATCGCAAAGCCACATTTCTATGTAACAAATTGCGATGGAGGATTTCGATGGAGTTTAATATTCGTGCATTCAAGGCAGTTTTTTTTTGTGTCCTTTTAATGTTATTTAAATGTACATGTGCATATGCAGTTGTTCCGATACTGTTATTGATATTTTGAAAGTGCGTGTAGCAATGAGCAAGTTAGTGATTTATTCTTGTTTTAAATCGATGTATTTAGCAATGGCCATTTATGGTAGAGTTTGATCCAAATTTTCTTTATTGTTTTATGTGTGTGTATTTACAAAGTCAATATATCTTTGTTTATTTATAGGCTGTTCTTGTGAGTTGATTTCAGCACCCCAGTTGTAAACCAGCTTTCTGGTTTGGGAGATATTGAACCTCTTATTCACGAACTGAGGTAAATTTGGAGTTTCATATGTAGTGAGCGAGCTAGGTAAACAACATGAGCAACTAACTTAGAAAAATGTTAAAGCGTACGAAAGGTCTCGTTGTAACTTAACGTCCCAACTAAATGGACATGAAAAGCCCCATTTCAGTGTGAACCTACGATAATGAGAAATTGGTAAATGAGAAGAGACCGATAGGTTTAATATTTCTTGAAAATTTATAATTTCTAAAAATTAACCTAAAGAATATAGAAACGCAATAAAAATAACAACCAGTTGAAAGACATATGTCATGTTTAGATTTATAGCAATAAGAAATAAAAATATTACTAAGTGATAGTATTAGATTACTAAAATGTCAATGGCTATGGTAATATTAGCAGTATAATTTACAATATATTTAACAAAAATTTTTCAGAGTTCTTCGCTTCGTTTGTGAATAAAAAAAGTTATACAAGGCTGGTGTAGCAGGCACATACAGCATATACAGCGTACTCTAAATAACCCGTTCCAATAGCTGATGGCTGCAACGCAATAAATTCTAGAAAAAATACTTTCGTTGGATTTGCTAGCCGTCTTATGCCAGCAGATGGCTCACTTCACAGAGGCGCGAGTGACGGACCAGCATCATAAACGCAATATAAAGAGAGTCGTTAGTGATTGACGACATCTGTTGACACAGGCATCAATATCATCATCGTCAAACAGCCTCTTGTGTCTGTTGTTGGACATAGGCCTCGTCAAGAGTTTCTAATTCTCCTTTTCTAAGCAATTGCAATCCAGCGAGCTAAACGTACTTCAATATCACTATTCGGTTGGAATCTGAATATCTCCTCGCATTATCTTGGAAGCTGTTAATTACTGCAATAAAAATACTTTAGTTCCTTTCCAGTTTTGAATGACAAACGACAGCCAACACTCCAATAAATTCTAGGAGTGAAGATGTACCACAATATGGGGTTGTACCACTGCTACGCGATCTTGACCCTTATTCACAGCGACAGCGTTTATCGATTTTCTTTCTTTACATCTATTTTCAAGACCACCCCACATAGATAATTAATGTCTTATGGTCATTTTCGTTTGTCCTATTTTATATACCTGGTATAGCTGGAAGCTAAAGGCTTTTCTTGTATTCTCCCACTTTCAATTAAACATTTCCTTTATGTAATTGTATTGTGACTATTGTATTTTTTATTTTTAAAAAGCGTCGCCGTTCCTCTAGAATTGCAGTAGTACTCATATTTATCGGTTTACTCGGCGGTAGTAATTTTCAGAAACGTTCTTTTCTTTTAGAGATTAGTATTTTTCTTTCCAATTGGTAGATATATGTCCTTACATAATTTTTCAAACCATTTATGTACAGTTTGTCCTTAAATTTGTTTGTAATTTGATTTAATGTGGTTGGGTTGTAATTTTCAGCTTCTTTACGAAATCTGTTGTTACTATTTGGTTGTTCTTGTTATATCAGGGTTTGGTGGAATGGTCATTACGTCGTTCGTTCTGATCTTTCTTTTCTCTGTATGCAGTTTTTTAAAGCAATCAATGCGTTTGCTGCCACTAATATGTACTCACTTGGTTCGCCATAGCTTGTAAATTGAGAAATCGATGCTACAACCTAAAATGACTAAAGTTTCAATGCTAAGAATACCGTTGCTGCTACTTTTGAGAAAATGTATTTTTCTACATTTTTTATTACTATTGTTAAATAAGTCATTAAAACTAAACTAGATGAGAAAGTGTAAGCCCCTTGGGATATAGTGATGTTTTGGCATGCGCTCTTTGGGATGCCCGCTCCTTAATACCCATTAATTTAGTCTTCGTAATCCTTTAAAATTGTGCTTTCAGTGTGGGGACAGGAAACGCCTATAATGTGGCATTTCACGTTTAATGGTGACATGAATATATATTTGTATTCGCATCTTTCAATAATTAAAAAAATATATTCGGTATCCAGTTTCGAACTTGTGACATTAAGCTTAGCAGTCCAACTCTGTACCATTATACCACCGTGCTCCGTAGTTACCCGGCTGATTAGCGGCTATTACTGTTATCATGAATACAAATCGAAGAACACATGCAAAGAAAATCGACCAATCTCACCTAAAAGCTTTTCAGTTATTTGTATCAATATTCCACAAAAACTAGCCCAGAAATCACCCTGATAGGTTATGTCGTTCTTGAGATAGCATGTTTACATCCAACCAGCGGGGCACCTTCACTAAACTGCATTTTCCGACGTTCCTTTAACGTCAAAGCCGTTGCTGTCAGCACAAAAGTTCTCCAGTTTCATGAGACCTTTCATATAATTTTAGTTCGGTTACGATTGGTTGAACCGTGGCGGCAAGAATTGTAAATTAGTAAAAATGGTCGGACCGAAAGTAAAATGCTGAAATTTGTGTATATACTAAGCAACCCTGAAAGGCTATTTTAAAAGGAGTGCGTGCATATAAGCAAATTGAGTTGGATCCACCAAATTCTGTTCCATCATTTTACTGTTGATGTATTCAAATAACTTCCTGCTTGCATCGGTTGGCAGGTCAAAGTATGAAATTGCCAAAGTTTGTAAATCATTCGTCATTTTATTTCTTTATCGAGAAAAGCACAAGAACTTATATAACAACGAATAAAAACCAAAGTTTGCGGTTAAAGATATGTAAAATTTTCATATTTGCTCGTTCATCTCAATCCAACGCTGCTAGCTCTCGGCGCCTTACTTGGCTTGGGATATTGATTTCTACGCTAGTCAGTAGCAGATTGCTTTGTTGATGGCGAGGAAGTTAGGAAACGACCACTTTTTCCCAAAAATATGGCCACTAAAAGGGTAATAATCATACGGACTGCTTAATCTGGAATGGCGATGTACAACGCGGAAGTTGATCGACTTCTGTTAGTATGTTACTAGGGGATCCTCTCAAGGCTGTCCACTTTTGTCCAAACAGAGCAACGTATGCTATCAAAACGGGCGGATTTTATGCCCCCAGACCATAAAATTCGGTTTAATTTTATTGACTTCCTCAAGAAATTAGACTTTTCTGATTTTATCAGTTTTTCCTTCATTGTACAAAAGCGTGTGCTTTTGAGGCAAATCAGAAAAGGTAACATACTCCGACGTTAGCTTGAAGGAAGTTATACATACACCTTCAATTATCATTTACAAATACATAGTCATTTCAATGTTCGTGCATTCGACGACATTCAATATTTTTCATATTCTTATCGACCAAAATACGACAAAACAACGCATTATTTCTTCAATTTAGTTGATTATTTCTGTTTGCTCATTTTTATTACAAACTATTGTACCGATAGAGGACACTTTTATATGATGGCTCTATCATGGCAACCCTTTACACAATTGCATAAAAGGTAACCTCAATAATTGGACGTATTGAAGCCTGGTAAAATAATATTGACAAGAACGCCCCCTCCTCATAAATTGACAAAAATGTGGATGAGCAAACCTGGATCCCCTCATAAAGAAGTTTTGTATCTTGCATTTACAGTTTTAGTGAATATAGTTTCACAGTTGCTGAAATGGTATTACGACAGATAACCAAGAGTGTAATAATTGGGTAAAATAATTCTTAAGTTGTCATAAAGACCTCACACAAAGGATAGCGTTTAACATAAAGAGGAGTGCAGCAGCATTTCATGAAAACAAGATGAAGAAATGCAAACAAAATTTAAGACAAATACTGGCCAGTGTCACCACATGCTATATTTAATAAATTGTGAGACTCCGGGCAAAAGAAAATTTCAAGGAAACGTTTTATCAAATACACGTAGCGGATATGTAATTTGTCAAAAAACAACATTTCCCTAATGATCGTAGGACATGCAGTTGGCGAGTTTAGAACGGAAACTCGACCTAGCTCGCCTGAGAGTGTTTGAAATAATATTCCGATATACAGTTTATTTCTACATATATGTATCTACTGCTTGTTCCTACAGTTTAAGAACTCGCCTTAGCAAAGTGAGGGAAAATTTAAACGCGCGCCATAGTTTTGTGGACTACAATTCCTGCGCTGCCCGAGTTAAGGTACCAGAAACGATCGTTTTTTGGCGGAGGGCGTGGCTGAGCGGGAAGCTGAACAAGGAAGCTCGCTGGCGCTGGCTATCTGAAGTGATTTCGTTAGCGAGCAAAAGTGAGCACGGGGTAAGCATGTTTTATTACGCGTTCCAGTCGACGGTGAAGTTCCTATGACACCTTGGGAAACTACAAGCGATGAGAAGCGGTGGGAAAGCAGCCGCTAAGCGGCACAAAGCGAGTCGAAGTCTTGTAGACATTGCAGCTTGGCGAGTTGCAGCCAGGAAGTCGATAAATGAAACGAGAGCGTCGTCAAGTGGGAACATAATAAAGGCAATGCCGTGGAGAGTCGTGAGAGGCAAGGCTAGGTAGTGTGCAACTGACATTAATTAGCTATCACTGCAGGTGATGGTATCCATTGTGTTGTTGGCTGAAGACAACATATATGCCGTGATGATAGCGTCTTTGATAAAGATGTTGCTACTCGTATGATGTAATATTCATAATGGTGTAGTTTGCATCTGGGAAAGATATCTTTGCTCCATCTGAAGGTTACTGGTAAAAATAATTCCAAAGCCAAATAGTGGCAACCTGCTCTATGGTATGCTTTCCATCATAATTTAAATAAGTTCTAAAAATATGGCCAAATGTGTCATCATCTTCAAATAGTATCTTCATTACTACTTATACAGTGGCTATCTATAATTTAAAAAATATATATTAAAACTGCTTTTTGACACTTCAACAGACCATCTGAAAGTTTACCTATATTCTTCCACAATTACGACAAAAACTACGTAAGAGTTTCGACTATAAAGTTACGTGATTTGGTACTGGAACCTGTAGGCATGGCATACGAAACAAATGTACGTTGCGTGATTTCTATAATATATTTGTCATCATGGCGTTCTAACTTGAGAACGTAAAACTATAAACACGCATTAGTAAGATGCTTAAGGCCCATGTTGGTTATTAACACACATTGATGCCAATGTGCCGCGCGTAGAATAGCTAAAGTGGATACTTGTTTACAAACGTGAGCTAAATATGTCACGATTGTATTTATAATTGTCCACCACACAGCGAGTCTATTTTCAAATTAACAACTAATAATTACTGACGCTCTACTAATTGAATATTGATAGTCAATTGTGCCATTATGTCCTCGTAACTCGTTTGCAGACCACCCACTGTAAAGCGAACGCAGCAATTTTAATTAACTTGTTTTTACCGCTTTTATACTAAGTAGGAATCGTTTAATTACTTTGTTGATTCATTGATTAGCTAAGTGCGATGGAAAATATTCACAGGAAACTAAATATTTCCTGATTCATACCGATCGTTTCAGTATTTACTGACAAAATCTGCAAAAGTAGTCAGCATTATTATCTCCGGACATGTAGCACACATTTTTTAAGTTGGAATTACCTAAAACATGCGTACAGGGTGTAACACACCACCAGTACCAGTACCAGTATCACAAGATACCAAATATATAATTACATGACTAAATTTAGCATTGAGAATATAATAATGATATTACCTTGGATCGGAATACACCGGAAATAGATCTAACTTAACCTACCCTTTTCTTCTTCTTCTTCTCTGGCATTATTCAGGCGTTCCATCACTGCACAGATGTATCTTTCCCATGTAAAGCAGGTCTTCCACTTTTTCTCCTGCCGGTTTTCACTGTAGTATTCTTCTGGGTAATATGATTTCTTGTATGGTCATACCATTGCAGAGCTCTATTTTCCAAGGTTTTGGTGACTGTTCTGGTAATATCAATCTAGTCCATATCTCTTCATTCCTTGTTCTATCTTCTCCGGCAAGTCTTAGGATCCTTCTCATGTAGTTCAGTTCTACTACCCTGAATCTGTCTCTAGTTCTATTGGTTAATGGCTGCATTTCCGCACCGTAGAAATAGTATATTAAAATACAAGTTGCAGAAGGCATCTATTCAAGCACAAATTTGAAATTCCGAAACGAGACGCATAGCGGCGAGTTGAGGATCAAATGAGTGCTTGAAGGACCGTCTGCGACGAGTGTTTTATACTATTTTATCTATTTTGCGTTTAGAATAACTCCATTGTAGTACCCAAATGACGTCATTTCATAGCGACTTATTCTAACACTCAAATGATGTCATTTGGGTGCTAGAATGGAGTTATTCTAAACGAAAAATAGAAAAAATATATTTTCTACTATAGTATGGTATTAAACAGAAGTGGTAATAGAGTACAACCTTGTTTCAAGGCTTTTGTAATTTCTATTTTTTTACTTAACTTTTTACCTATCCTCATTTGAGATTTTGAATTTTGATTAAGTTAACGATTCATCTTCTACGTTTACCCCTGCCAGTGCTTGTCACAATTTATTTCTCGGGACGGTGTCATATGCTGTCTCCAAATCCATAAAGCCTATAACGTCTATATTCTTTGCTTTGCTTTTTTTATAACCTGCTTCACACTGAAGATGTTGTTCAAGCATGATCTTCCATTTATTCCTTTCTCAATGATGCCATGCTCTTTTCTATCTTATAATTTATCACTCTGGCAAATATTCTTGGAACTGCTGGTATGACACTTATTCCCCTATAACTCTAGGGTAATGTTTTATCAACTTTCTTGAATATTAAGCAGATAGGAGATTTGTATATCCGCCATATTTTAATAATTCCATTCGAATGTTGCCTGGTTCCTGTACTTTAATATTTTTGCTCTTTTCAGTGCATTTATCTCTGTTATGATATTTGGATAAGTATTATGGTCAGTCTTCCTGTAGCAACTCGGATTAGTGATCCAGCCATTGAGTTAGTGTAATTATTTGTATAAACATTTTTCCTTGTGTCGATTTTCTTGCATTTTAGTGTTTTCCATGCTTCTGTAGATTTACTGTAGTGCTCTTCGTCTCGGCATAATATTTCCCAGTGTTCGTTTTGTTCTTCTTTAACTTTAGATGTTTCCCCTTTTACCCTTTGTCTGTATTCTACATATTCTTCTCTACAGTCAGCTCTGCAATCGGATATTCACTTTACGTATGCTTTTTTTAGGAGGGATAGTTTCTTCTTTGGTAAACTTCTCTTTATATTTGTTTTTCATTTTCAATTCTTAATGCTTCTTCTGCTGCTGATGCTGCATGTATACACTCTTTAATATATTTATAGATTTCCTCTAGGGTACTATCTTTATTCACGTCCAATTTATTTTCTAATCTATTTTGATATAATACCATTATAATATATTGCTTTAATAGGTTCGTTTCGAAATTTATTCCTTTTTCTTTATTCATCTGTACGTCTTGTTTATTTCCGTTTTCTCTATTAACTTTCGAAATATGAATTTAACCACTACCATGTGATGGTCGGTCCCACATTCCGGTTCTCTATAAACTCTTACGCCTTGCATTTTCATATATCTATTTTTTATAAGTATTACTAGATCAATAATATATTTAAGACTTCTGGTTGGGTTTTAACAGGTATACTTATGAATATTTTTGTGAGGGTAGAAGATATTCACATCCTCTCTACATAGAGTTATTAGTCTGTCTCTCTAAAACGTCCTACTACATCCTTATAACTTTATCATACCGTTCAAACTAACGTTTGACCATAAAATAGACAATTGTGTGAAGTTTTACGGAAATTAATTAAACCGCAATACTATTTCATAATATGTAATATCTAAGCTATATTTACACAACGTTCAGCTATGGTGTTATATCACTAGGTCAAGTTGCAAGGTATTGTTTGCAAGCCAGGAGTTTTTGCAGGCGGTTGTTTTCAATTTACGTCAAGTAAATCACTAGGTCACCATATCGACTACAATAAGCAATACATGACACAAAAAGTCTGTATATAAGTAGTGTATTTTTAAGTGAATCTTTAATACACTCTCTAGAATTAAGGTACATTCATTTGTTAACTGACGTAGGCTACAAATGTCTTAAGGGGTAGTTAGGTCTGGCTACTCCATTCACCTTTTACCCTACACCTCTTCATCCCTTCAACAAGTTTTAACTCCTCGGTAAAATAACCTGGTCCTATAAATCTACAAGTTACATTTTTGACATGCTACCTGAACGAGTGCAAGAAATAGAAGGAATTACACAAATTCACGGAAGACCGCAAAAATTGGTCCTTCGAGACGGATTTAAAAGGCATCGCAGACACCTACTTTGCTGTTTAGATCGAGTATTACAGTTGCTCGTAAAAAGTATCTTTCTCTTGTCGTTCGGTGTCGTCGTTGATTGCATATACCTGACTATTACAGTCTGCTGTCCATATAGATACTGATATTATTATTTTTATTTTTTGTTTGATATTATCCTTCATCCATTTATTCTTTATTAGGATAGAGACCCCAATTTTTGCTCGTAATGTTTATCTACTCCGCTTCGAATGAGACAGTAATTTCTATTTATTCTCCTATTCCCTTATTTTTTGTCTCTGTTAGCACTATAACAACAAGATCCGTTCTTTTTATTTCTGAGTCCTTTTCCGTATTCATTGTCGTTCGTTGCATCCATCCGTTTTCCGAGTCAGTGTGGTTATTTTGCAAAAAAATAACCAGGGAACCCCTATCAGTAGTTAAACTATCGCAGGCATAGCTTTCAGGTTCCTCGAGGTACGCAAGCCTCACCAAACTGTGAATGATACCTTAGTCAAGGTGGAGATACCATCAGGAGGACTAATTTTCAAAATTTAAATGGAAACTGGGCTCACGTTGGCCATGACTTGGTAGTTCTTTAATGCAAAACACTTTTGTAGAATTTAAACAAATTGTTTTACAAGTCCTATTTCTAACAGGAACCGCCACGTGCCCACCGATAACAGAAGAGGAAAACCATTTACGATTAGTGCAGAAATGAAGTATTTGGACTTCACCTGACAAACAGCTCACCTGGTATGAACACGAAAAGCCTACACTTATAGCTTATAATCTAATAATAATAATAATAATAATAGAGATATTTACTGTGCAATAAAGAAGTTCATTGACTCTTTGGGTCAAAACTTCAATGGAAAATAAAGTTCTACCCTACAAGACAATGCTGTAGTTTATATGGACGTATGAAATTCAGCTATGGGGATGCGCCAAGCAGATAAAGATAAACGTTATACAACGAGCACAATTCAAAATACTTAGAGCTGTAGCAAACGCGCTATGGTTCGTTCGAACAATACGCGACGGCTTGAATGTACCGTTAGTGGAAGACGAAATATATAAACTATTTTGGAACAGTAGCTGGACATGGAAATTAACTAATTGAATAGTTCCTAGAGCCATTACCAACAAAGAGGCTAAAAAACCGAATGGCACACACACCTAAATAGTTCCACCAACGCAATGGACAGGCAGATGCATCATCATTAATATTGACATTAAATTTACTTAATAATTTTCTGTTATATAGTGCAGATTGTATCTAATAAATAAAAAAATACAAATATCACATATGCAATTTCCATGCTTCTCATTGTTTTAATCAAAGTGTAACTGAAAGAATAAACCACAAGATTGTAAAGATTAGAAGATTAATCTAATACTTTCTCAAAAAAGCTTTAGTGGGGCTAAAGTTTATTGTGGTTTCAAATGCACAAGCTACTCCGTCTAGAAGTGACTATGCTAACCGCGGCTTCCTTTCATAGGTCACTTTCTACAACTAAAGACCATTTTCACAAGAATGAGAATATTTAAATTATATTCAATTCAATATAAATACTATCTTTATTTATAATTTTATACACTATAGGGAAAAGTTAATGTAAAGGTTAACAATCTAGTCCCTAGCAAGACCATTAAACATAATAGGTAAATATATAGCGAGGTGCTAACTTTCGAGAAGTATTACAAAAAATTATGTAGCACTAACCATCACATAAATTAATTAATACCAAACTTATGCCAAAATCAAATAGTGATTACAAGGGCAAATTTGAAGGGTTTGTTACAAAAGATGAAATGTATTCATCATTACAAAAGGGGCGCCGACGAGGATTCAGAAACTCAAAGGTTAAACAAAATTACAACAATCTGAACTGCAATAAATATCATAACCACATATATTCATAGTAAAATGTATGACAGTCAACATTATGTCAATACAATATAGTTAGATTTAACCTCATTGAAACGCACATTAAGCGGAGTGCACACAAAAGTAGAACTATTATAGCTAGTATCCCAGATTCCCCAGCTTTAGCGGTCAGCAGAATTGCAAACGCATAAATGTATCATTACAACAAATAGCATGAGAAGTAAAGCCAAATTACTAAATTATGTAAGCCTAACGGGCTTGAACTCAATATGCTGGAACTCGGTAGAGCACTATAATCTCGATAAAAAGCATGAATTAAACTTCACGGGAAATTTGAAGAATTCCACCCGAGACACGAAGCTCTCCACAAAATTAATACATTAATACAATAGCTACGTGTACGACCAAACACCCCTTCTCTTGACGTTGCATAAATTCTCATTGGAAATCAGCAAGGCCTCATCATAAACGGGACTCGCCAGCGACTGATGTTAGAAATACCAACATCAAAGAAGGCATCGGATAGCAAATCCGGTCAAAACGGCAGCTTACGGGAGCAGCTACACTGGATCAGAACAACACGTGCACTATACAGGACGAGAACACCTGGATACGGGATCAGAACAGCTAGAAATACCCCGAAAGTTAAACCAATCCGGCAAGAATAAAAAAGCAAGCTAAAATGACCACGTGCACTTACACCAGAGATCAAATTGGACTGATAAGAACAGAAATCTTAGCCCTGACAGAAATGAATCAAATCGGCGGAAACTTTCAGCGACCAGCAAAGACAAAAAAGGGCGCTCGCACGATCTTAGCCCTGACAGAAATCGGAATCAAATCGGCGGAAACTTTCAGCGACCAGCAAAGACAAAAGAGGGCGCTCGCACGATCTTGCGGCCAGAATTAGGAAACGCAGAGAGGACAATTCAAATAATACGCCAAATGACTGTAGCTCAAAATACGTCGCTTTTTGCCCCTAACAAAATTAAGAAATTCTTTGTTATTTAATACAAAATAATGTAGATTCATAATGAAAACATTTAATGTAAATCTTAACTTAAAAATTGCACTGGTTTCACTTACTGTTGTTTTAAATTGACACTCACATGTTCTCAATTATTATTATGAACATTTAAATTGAATATTCTGTTACGCAGCCTTCTACTTCCAATAAAAGTTGCAGCTTCATGTCAAAATAAATATTACTAAAATTGCTATATTATCATTTAATAAGCGGTTATGTATTTAAAAATACATTAACAATCGTTTATACGTATAAATGTCAGTGATAAAACAAATATCAACCTACCTGAATTGCTGGGGCAGTAGCTATTGAATTTGCAACAATATGATATACACAAATTATTTGTTGAGTCTTAGTATGATCGTGCATTGTCATGTTAGAGATCGAAATTTTGTTTCCTTTAGGTAAACATCAACATACCAACGCCCTGTTTTTTACATTATTTTCAATTGTTTAATTGGTTTCAAGGCCCAACATCAAGCTAGATATTATATCAATTTCAACTAATTTAATTACTAATACTCAGTTTAGTAATCTCACGCCAAACACGATCAATGGAACATTTGTATAAATCAAGCATGTTGTATATTTGTCAATATATGAAATTTAAAGTACACGTCATGTAATTTTTTAATTCGTCAAATTTTTAGAAGTATATCAAAACAATTAATATGATTCTTAAAAAATGGGGGCCGCTACGCACAGATATCTCGAGTCGTTTAGCCAACTAATGCCTCTATTTACACCGTTTGAAGATGAATGCCGTCAATTTGCTTTTTATGCCATAATTTATTTTAATGCTCGTTTTATGTGATTTTCATTGTAGTTAATAGATAAAATTTCGCGAGTAAACAAAACAATTAGGGCGTCCTTGTTTTACAAATCTCTGTATGTCAACGGCTCGCCGCATTTACAAAACAAGAACGCCCACAGGGGCATGGATCATTTTAAACTAACAGGCACAATTAAAACATCAGGCCTTCAATAACAAAATAACAGTGATCCAGATTATTAAAATATAACAATTTCCAAGTGTTGGCGATGCAGATGTTTAGATTTCCCCATTCAATGAGCAGATATTTAAGAACCCATTCTAATTTTGCAAAAGAAAAAGGCGATTAAGCTAATTGTATGCACTTAACGATTAAATAATAGTACAGTAGTACAGTTATAAATAGCAAAATTATTATTTCAAAAACACACTGACTGATTGAAGTTAGAAACATATTGCTCCTACACCCTACTTTCCAAATTTAAAACACAAATTAACTAATACTATATTAACCAAACGTAATAAATACGTTCTCAGTACAATTCGCATTTCCATTCTTTTGGGAGGTCGTAAATCTGCTTGATAATGCTGCGTTCGCTTATCACACAAAGGGGATGTAAAATACACACTAGTTGCTTACGACTAGCGTAAGAACGAAATTTATTGCCTGATAAAACTGTCCGCCTCTTAAAAATCTTGAACAAACTCCCAAATACCTTTCCTGACAGAGGAAGGTGAAGTTTTGTACGTACCTGAATCATAGATCGAAAAATTATAAGAGGCAACTGCTTAAAATATAAAGCAATATATTTTGTTTCATTTCATTTGGTACCAACTACGCATATTATCTAAATATTTGCACGATCTAAGTACTCATAAAGAGATCTGATATGCATAATATCAAAGATCGATAGTTTTACCATACCCAATATCATTCTTCTAAGTTTAAAGGATGTATTTCATATATATGGCATCTGCACTTTGAATTTTGTTAGGTGAATTTATTGTCCTAACGTAATTAGGCATGAGTTCCGCTTATAACAAGACAAAATGCAGTAAAGACGGCCCTGCACTTGTCTTGGGACGCAATTAATCAGCGTAAAATGTCCATTGCGTAGCAGTAACAAATTGTCTTCGAATATTGCCTTCATATAGCATTCTCCATTAAGCATTCCGTATATCGAATATCAAATAACGCCGTTGCAAGCACATTTACGTTGCATTCGGAGAAATTTGTTATCGCAGATGTGACGATGTAAGATCGAAACACCGATTCCTTAGTTCCCTAAGTTTCCGGCGTCGCTAAGACGCGAAAAAGCTATTTAGGACATTAACGTCTCCATATATTCTGATAAGAGCAATCTACGCGCACGCATGAATGCGCTGAGTCAGCTTTTAGGGCCTGAGAACGAGGCGTTGGAGGTTTTTCTGATCTCGAAGAAAACCATGTGAGGCTTCACCAATCCCGTAGAGTTGACCAACAAGGTCTATTAAAAGTATCAATGCGATTCGATCATCTGATACCCCTACCTCTCATCGGAGTAGAAATCAGACGAAGTGACGGTCTTCAAAGTTGTCACCAGAACGCAAATTTTTCAAGTCAGTTACCAGAAACATCTTGGGGCAAAAACTAGTGATAGGTTGTCAAGTTGAGTGACGCGTAAGTCCCGTGCAGGGATGGTGACCATTCTAAGAATTAAGTTGTGTCCTGAGTGGCCGCGAAAACGCTGTCTTCAAATCGCCGTGTGCAAAAAACGTGGAAATTCCATTGTGCCCAAACTTTATTAGAGGAAGTGCGTTTGCCGAAACTCCCGTGATATATCGCGCGCATCCCCGTTCCCTTCTTGAGGATTCAACACTACTTCTCTGATTTGAAATCACCTTGTTCGTTAAAGTTCATCTTTACGCCGTCACGAAGTTCTCTCGATTTGACCTGCAGGCTACCAGAGGTTCTTCATCGGCTACCGAGTGTGCGACGAAGCGGTTGTGCCCCATGGATCAACGCAGGCGTCGCTAAAATTTTAGGCAGGTACTGTGTTGTTATAATTAATCGCTGATTTTGGTGCTATAGCTTAAAGTGCTCCGACCAATTAAACAGTCAGTGGCGCTCTCCTAAAACACTGGGTAAGGCCATGATTTATTCATAAACTTTATGTTTTTGAAGTTAGAAAGATACATATATACACATGTTTGGACAAGAGTCAATAACTTTTATTTTTTAGCAATATGTGGACCCCTATGGCCTCATATAGGTGTAGGAGCAACCCTTTTGACCATTTATTCTGTTTATTACATATATTCAAAGTCAATATAAATTTATTAAAGTAATCCTTGCTTTTTATTATGTTTGCTTACGACGTTCCATTTGTGTTTCTTTTTGTGAAGGATTTTAGCGACCTGCAGGAGAAAACCAAAAAGGTAGGTCCCCTTCGACACACCAAGCTGGCCTGTGGCACATCGCTGTGAACAAACAGATATATTTTTCCCCATTTCAGGCTTCAAGGGAGCTGTTCTCAGAGAGATTTTTAAAGTCTGTGGCGCCTGTTTAAAGATTATTAACTAATTCCCCAGGACCTAATTAACCTCTATCAATCGTACCACTGCCTTCCCAACGAGAAGCTAGCAAAACTCCACGTTTGTAACGTGGTTAGAGCATATATTTTGCTTGTGCATTCCCGAATTGTCTTTCTAATTAATAGATGGCATAACAACCAGTTGGGCCAAAAGTTAATAATCTTCCTGTATAACGGGACAGAATTTTGTGCAGTGAATATCTCCTGAAGCTTAATATCGATTTCGTCTGAAACAAATTCGGCGCCGCCAACGTAGTCGTTTCACGGAATAAATCCTGACTGTCTCGTAAATGGCGTTTTACCTGTAACAATTTGTTATGGTTATAAATTTTCTTAATGAGGGTTAAGTATTCCTGTCTTAAATATAATTTAAGAGATTTAATCTTGCGGAAGAGATTGTGATTGCTGAAGATGATCGTAGTCGTAGACAAGCAAGCTACAGGAAAGAAGTGACAAACAAATCGTCAACGTGGTAACAACAGAGTATGTAACTATAGTAACTGAGGAAGTGAACAATCTTGTCTAAGACCGTTGAACAGTTATTGTATGAGTGAAAAAATGCCAATAGTTAGATGAACCATTTGAGTAAAAGTACAAGAATATTAAAATCAGACGAAATAAGGAATAGATGTTGTGGATGAGGTTGAAAGATAACAGTTAATTTGTTTGGGGAATATCAAGAGAATAGGTGACGATGAATGAACAAATAAACTACCGCGACTAAAGGACGAGAGAAGAGTAGACAAAGGCGAAGTTCTAGAGAAGGAATTGAAGAGTTAAAGACGTTAATTAAGGCACCTTAAAGATGGGTTAATTTTTTGATAGAAAAAAACTAAAATTTGATTTATATACACCATGCTGGAAAATCACTGATATTAATGGAACTTCCTAAGTAGGAAAAAAACAAAGTCTTTGTTACCTATATTCTTTTAACTATATCGAATTTTTATTAAAACAAAAACTAGCTGAACTATCAATTGCTTAATTACGCTTAATTGCTACGGGTGCACTGGGTACCAGTGTGGTCAAGCGGTTAATGAGCTCAGCTTACGGTATGAGGTTCAATGCCCACCTTCGGTAACTGGCAGGCGGTCCACCCAGTCACTTTAAAAATTGGGTGCCAAAACAACGGTTGTGGGAGTAGGGAAAGTCAGGCAGTCGTCGAAGGCGTGATGCTGCCACATCACCCAGTAGGCCGTTAACGTGTGCCAGATGACTGGGTTTTGGAAAGATATTTCGGCGGCCCTGGCCCGCCGAGTCTCCGGTACGTGTGGAATGAAACGCCCTGAACTTTACTTTTTACGGGTGCATTGTCTCCATTATTATAACATTTAATTTAATTTATTGTTAAATACGAGTATAAAACACAAATAATTCTTTTACTATTTCTTTTCCTACTCAAGAAGTGTTCCAAATAATGTACCATGGAATTAACTCGCCATTTTCCAGCACCCTGTATATAATTCAAAGTATAAAAATACTAACATTGCAATGCAAGAAGAGGATTATCACATTGCTTCATAAGGTGGGTCCTGGTTTATAATTTTCGACTGTATTTTATAACAATAGATATACAGAAGTTGACGTGTTATGTAATTAGTACAATTAGTACAATTTACATATAATAAAGAATAAATTGTTAGCTGTCGCCCGGAGTTCTCTATCAGTACATTGTATTAGCTGTAATTCAATTGCAATGAAAACCAACGCTTGTGAATATCATAATTACTTAAACATTAATAATTCCCTATTGCATGTTTAACCCACCTTTAGTGAACATTTGATCAGATATCATTGAAACACACAGATAATTTTTAATTGCATAGATGAAAAAACTAGAAATTAAAATTACCAGTTAATTTTTTATAGAATCATGCAGGATATATTAACATTGCTCTGGCTAGAATAATTGTAGAAATTTACAAAAAATACGCAAAATCGTCAAAATGGTGGAATATACCTATTGTTAGAATCACAAAATAACGGTATAATTCAATGCTGTTCCACCTGCTTCTGATAAAGAAGAGTTATTATGTCAGAAAAAAGTGCTTGTATTCTATATTAAATTTTAAATTGATACAGCTGCGATTCGCTACAAATAAAATATTTCAACGGCGCAAACAAAGATTTGGATTGCCAAGGGTCAGGTTTTGCATAACACGCGTTTTAAAGTTTAAAATAGCTGAAACCAGCAATTATATTTTCTCCAAAATACACTAATCCAAAATATTTTGATGGGTACGCCGAAAAAGTGTAAGTGACAACAAGAAATTTGTCTGAAAGTTCTTACATATGTATGTTATACCAGCCATTGTTAGATTTAATGGATAACTCTTGTATGTTTTCATGAATTCTGGCAATAACTCAGCTTGTTTTGCCAACGCACAGACAACGATATCGTTGGTAGATAAATCAATTATAGCAGGCGTCGTTGCATGACTAAAGGGATGATTTGGCTGGCGACTTTCATTATAGCATCACTGTAATAAAAATTACATTCTTATACCTAAAAGGGCATTTGTTGCGGATCACAACGAAACCGAAGTGTACTAGATTGCACAAAATGCTAATAAATGGACAGGTGCTGAAATTAGGTCTATCTGACAGAAGAAAGTCAGGAACGAAAATGCTATAAAGGAAAAAAGAAGGGATAAAGGCAGCTTGGCCATCGGGAAATATTTTAGAGTGGTTCAGCACAGTTACTGCTGAGCAAAGAGTCGCCCCAACTTTTTAGGAATAAACGATGCTGCAGCGGGCCCACAGCATGAAGTGCGGCAATAAATAACCGCCGCGAAAAAAGCTAAAGGTTGCAGCGCATAGATCCTAGAGGAGAAACTTTCGCTGAATGTGCTGACCGCTACCAGCAGGAGGTTCGCTTATAGAAATCGGCAAGATGCATGAGGGATTGGCAACCTTCGCTAAAGCAGTGTCAGTACGCGATTTTCAACGCAAATACAACAAATTAATTTGCAGCATTCTGACACCGCAGGGGCGGCGAAAAAGCGCTGCCGGGATTACCATCTCGCAAAGACATGTTTACCTAGAAGGCGTCAAGATTATAAAACCCTGGAAGACACAGACTACGTTGGCATACTAAGAACGCCGGAGTACCTGGGTAAACGAGTCGGAGGGCCATAATTTCCTTCGCTGACGCAAAATCCTCGGAGACACAATAGCAGTTAGCACTTTAGATGTCAGGGGATTCTAACCCATAAATCATGCACTGACGCGATCGGACATGAGTAAATATAAACACGATCTGAGGCAAGAAACGGGCTTTCTCTGCTCGGCATTCTTTACGTGGTTCTGTCTTAAGACCCAAGATTTTTTACTGCTAATAGACTACTTATTAATTGCGCGGTATATTTATTTTTGTTAGTATTTTCGTATTGATTTGTATAGGGTGGAAATTATATTAAATACTATTGAAGTGCAGATAGAAACTGCTACATGTATGCTACTTTTTGGAACATTCTAAAGGTGGTATACAGCCTACTTAGATCTTGTCAATTAACGGACTTAACTAATCATCAAACAAAATTAAATCAGCAGATGATTGTAAGAACTAGTCGACTAGTTATAAAAAATTTAGTAGAGCATAACTAAGTTTTGCTTTGTGTTTTATAAATGTACAGAACAATTATTGGAAATTACACAAAACAATGAAGCTTAGATATTTATCAATGCAAACCAAACTGCATTAAAGTCTAGTTGGATTCTTTCAACGATATCCGCAAGGCTTCCAGTGCATTTCTAATCAGCTAAAAGGGTGCGACACACGCCCTCTCCTAAAAGCTTCCAGCCGGTTCGAAATGTTGTTAATGCATCTTAACGCTGAGTTTTCCTTTAAATTTCCGCAGCGTGCGCGTCTGATGTGATGGGGATAAAAACGACACAGGACGCATTTTTGGCAGATCAATAAGCAGGCCATCGTAATGAAACGGTTTTTAATCAACTCCACGAGCCTATATATCAGCTGTTTATACAAACGGCGCTGTTTGAAGTCAGAAATATGTCGGTATTTACTTAGGTCATTTTATGTAAATGGGCCGGCAAACGCCGCTCCCGAGGATCGCTGTTTACCGGAACGAGGCTTCGCCGTTTCGAGTTTTACCGAGCATATGAAACAAATTTGAGAGAATTGGAAAAAGGTAAAACGTGCGCCAATCAGGGCGTTCCATTTGCAAGGTGAGAGCAGAAATCGTGGAAGAAATTTACCCGGGAGCCGAACGATTGCTATCCGTTTCAGATTCTGCTGCTCAAATATGCCCCTCAATTTAAGATATTATATGTGGGGGCGATAAACAGTTTGAAATATAAACATGGAAATATTTCAAGAAAACGTTTACGGTATAACGTAGTAACTGCCTGCAAGAGCTCTACCAAATTTACAACAAATTTAATAGCAAAACCTCAAAAACGTCTAAGTATAGTTTGTAGCCATCATAATACAGTGTGATACCCATCTACAAATGTATAGTACATCTTACATTTAGATCTATGAGGTTCATTTTATATCCATGTGAATTAAATAATAGTTATTTGTGTATTAAGGGCATAATCAATAGATTATAGCACAAGGGAATAATCAAAGTGCGACGCAAAGCGGATAGCTTTAAATTTCCCGATGCTATAATCATGAGTATGCACATGGTATATAGAACATTTTATTTTATATTGGTTCTGAAAATGGACAAAATTCAAGGACTCAGTATTTTGGCCATCGTTGCGCTGACGCTGGAAATTTTTGGTGTGCTATGGTTTCTCTGCCATATTACGCCCGCCAACGAAAGCCAATAAATAACATTTGGTTCCAAAATGAAATAATAGTAATTTACATTTCAAGACAAGTTCGAAGTAACAGAACTTTATACGTGCGAGCACGGTATCTAACGAGCGAGCGATAGCAAAGCGAAAGCGGGACACGAAAGCTAAAAAATTCGCATCTATTAGGTTTATTACGATATAAACCAAAATTATCGCGCTATACGCCTATGCGTCCGAATGACTGTACAGTGTACACCTCGATTCATGTAGTAACACTTAGCAAGCACCAAGTTAAAGGCTTCAGTGCTGCGTAGCAAGATTATCGCGAAAGTCGGTTGTCGAACGCTCCTTTACTAAGTAACGAGTTAATTGCGTACAAAATCGTCGAACACTAGTTGCCACTATAAAAAATACTACAAGAAGCTAGCCACAGCTAACGTAACAATTTGACAATCTGCAACACTGCCGCACATTTACAGATTTTCTTAAAAACCTGCATGGAATGACCAGCGCAAATAGTAAGTACATCATATAACTATTACAACAAAATCCAGATATTTCAAAGATCTGTGTTTCCGCGTGCCACAAGCAGCTCGATCACGAGAGAGAAAGCGTGAGTACCTCGAGATCCTCAACCCTGTAGGGCATGCGTGAGTTGTGTGAGCTTTTCCGTAGGTGGAGGTGTGTAACCGCACAATGGAAATGCGAGTCGAACCACTTCGGAGAAAAATAATCGTCAAGCGAGCCCAGATTGACGTATCGACGCTGGAAGGAGACCAGAGGTGAGTTTTTGCTTCTTACTTTCTAATCCTGTCATAACCAGACTAACTTCAGCTACTGCCACATTAATGCTGAGTTAAACTTCTAAAAATATCGGAGGATTTCAAATCTCTGGAGAATTAACCACATAATACCAGAAGCAATCTATCAATTCATATCCCAAAATGGACAAAGGATTTCGCTCTATATACTGACAAGCTTTACAAAAATCGTGAAAATCCATAGATCTCAAGGATTTTCGAAATTCACGCAGGTATGCAAAATGAGGTTAGGTAACTGAATACGCAGCAACGAAAAAGTGGCGACCTATCCCACATCATAATAATTGAATTTAACAAGTCAAAACAATTGCTAAATAGATAACTAAATTGTAATCAATGTAAAATTTACACTTAACACATTCTTCCTAGAAATGATCATTGTGAATCATAAAGTTACTAATAGGCAGCAAAAGAAAATTTTCCGACTATCTAGCTAGACAAATTTCCACGGAAGTGCCTTTAAAGATTATAACTTACGATAGGGTCTATTCTGATCACCAAAGTAAGAAGAATGGAATTTTGTGAAGCAATAATGGAAATGCAGCAAAATATGTTTCAGGCGACTGTCCGAAAATTGCATTAATATATGTTTTTGGTTTCTGCTCAATTAATAGTCGACTGATGCCGCTATTATACTGTGAACATGTACAGGTGAATACCTAACACAAGTTAATCTAATGTCCCATTACGACTATCACGAATGATCACATGTTCCTAGTTGCCACCACTAATCTACTCGTATACATCTATTAGATACTGTTCTGGATATACATATTTGTATGAAGTCTGCTATAATAGGCAGTGGAGAGGTGGCTCAAAGGTACGAACTTCTGGTTCTGAAGCAAAAAATTTGCGTTTGAACCTCGGTAACTGCAACGGTCCCCACTGCGATTCTCCAATCTGATCCGGCAACTGTGGGGCCTTAATGACTAAACCTTCTTAAAAAGGAGTGGCCGATGCTCTGAAGTGGGGACACTAACAACAAAAGGCTGACAACAACATGCTGTAACTATATAATACAAATGTGGTTAAGTTATTTTCGGTATGTAGCCACATTTATATATTATAACTTGATTTTTAAATGTAAGCATTGAAATTACTACCACGTGTCACTAAAAATGTAAACCATTTCACGAAAGTGTAAATGCTATGTTTGGTCTAATCAAATTAAAGGCAATTTGTGAATTTTAAGCACTCTCCGATTATACAGAGCAGCCGAGAGAGCTACACGAAGACAAAGCACTACAGCATGTAATACTACGGTTATTGTCGAAATTTAATAATGTGATTGAGAAAGAAACACAGCAACGGTGCTGTTGCAAGCGGGTTCTAAATTTCACGAATAGCCTATATTTATTTAAATTTACAGAATGGGGGGTTTGATATAGCTATTAATTAGAATGAACTTTATGGAAATCGATATACACACTTTGGGGCTACCGAAACTAAAGGTGCCAGCCAGTAACACTGATCAATATTCCTTAATGTTCCTATGGTGCGCATTTTATAAGGTATGTATATGCGTGCAGCCTTTTATTTTGTTTGCTGCGTAATACAATTATTACAGAGGTAAAAGGTATAGGCGAACGACAGTATATTGTGGTATAATAGTTTCTGAGTTATTCATTTCGCATTTTTTTGGCAATTAGTAAAAATATGTACAAAAATTCTCATTTAAAAAAATCTGGTGTGATACACGCACACAACTTCCTTTTACAGGGATCTTATAATTAGTCAAAAATTTGTTAGAGGTGTTCAACTGGAAAATCACCTATCTTATACCAATACAGATTAAAAATGTAATAAAAATGGAATGTTTGAAAAAAATCGTTAAGAGCCGTTTTCGAGAAAATCGAAAATAACTGCAAAATCGCAAGAGTAACACCATACTTCCGGTTATGCGATTTTCTTCAAAATCTTGCAGTCGCATCTAGATAGTACACAAAACTTATATATCAAGTTTGACGTCATATCTCTTTTCGTTTTTGAGATATTCTGTTCACACAGAGACAGACAGAACAATGAACAAAAACATATTTTTTGGGTTAAGGGGACTTTAAAAAGTAAAGATTGTAAAAAGATACAAAAAGAAGTCACCATCCATCAAGTATAGAAAGTTAGTCCGTATACTCACCTTAAAATGGCAGAAATATTAATTAAATAAAATTTTCAAAAGGGCAATTTCCAAAATTGCAAAAGCAAATGCTTACACTCCTTTAAATTTGAACTTTACATGATACTACCCTATAGTTATGGATATTTTGTTGTATTTATAGTTTGATTTGTGGGGAAAATAAAATAAATAATGAACAATTAGCTAAAGTAATTTCCCACATGTTTCAGCCGCTAATGATCTCGATGCGACAACGGGGCACGGAAAGTCTTCATCTGTGAGGTTCGTTACGCTGCTAAACCGACTTCGCGCGATAGGCCTACTGCGTCAGAATTGTTATACACTTCAATATTGGTGCAGAATAAGTCAATAAGCAGAAAAGCGGTAGTACTCCCCCGCAAATTATATTTTCATGAAACACAGCACTGTCGAATTTAATTTTTCAGTTTATACGAACTTTGATACGTACGGTATGAACTTGAGTTTCACATCTAAGATCCCGTAATGATGTGTTTCACAGTCTGTAATTCCTCTTGCCAGGAAAACAGCTCAGCTACAAGGGGGACGCAAATACCTGATCCTGCACAACCATGAAGAGGCAAAGGCGACCATGAGGTTTCCAGCAAAAGCTTTCGAGGTGTAGCCAAAACGGCAATGCTGGGTTGTGCGGGCCTTTTTCCAGAAGGGAAAGTTAAGTCGCACGAGGGTAAAGCGCACTAAACAGTCCTAAGTGCTTGGTAAGGTTAAGCGTAGCTTAAATCACTTAAAGCCACTTGGAGAACTAATTTTCTAATGATGACTTCCAAAATACCAAAAGGGGTTGGAATGCTCCTGAAACGTGTCAAATAAGTGCAAGGAAGGACTCCCGTTACATACCGCGTTTGGCAGGTGGCCACAAGTGAAAGAATATCTAATCATTAATCTTGAACCAGATGAATTTTAGCAATTGCACAACCATCACAAAGATGCTGAACTAAACTTTCGAAGGTCTCGAGGGATTTTAATCCACATTTACGGAGCCGTCGAAAAAATCAACTACACAGCACCAGAAGCAATCTTCCGATGAATATCTCCAAAATGGATAGAGAAAATCGCCCCCCCCCTATACCGGGTGACCGTTTTCAAAATCGAGCATACCAAGTTTTTAATTTTTAGTAAACAAATGACATGTCTAACGTAATTTATGTCTAAAGACACTCAGCCTCCCAAGTTTTGATCTAAGCAACCCTGTTTTTTAAATTAAATGTTTTTAGTAACCTTGTGATATACTATAATTTTGCCATGTTCAGTTTTCAGGCCGATCACCTCGGTATATTGGCAATTTTCAAAAATTACTAAAAATTCCCCCAGCTCAAGGATTTTGAAAATTACCAGATTGAAAAGGAGGCAAATGTATACCAACTATTTCCAAGTGAACAAGTTACGTATGAAACATCACAGCCATTCCATTTTGATGAGACTTTAAATTTTGAAGATACAATACTGCCCCATATAAATATATATTTTTCCGAAAATTTTTAATTGAATTAATAATAAAAATGTATTTGTAGCATTCTACGATTCTGTCCAGCAAAAGTAATTTTCTACATTAAAAATAAAAATTGTAAACACAAACTTTATATATTTTCTTTAATATCCATGTAAGCAACCCTCAATTTATTTCAAACGTGTTATGTTTATAGGTTCGTTTAAGCACTTTTGTATAGCATGACCTTTGTTACAAGTTTCAACATTGTAAATTGTAAAACTATATATATTTGCAGTCCCGCAGAAAATTAGGGTGTGGATTTACAAACATTGAAATACGAAATTCGCTATGTGATCTTTTAAGTTTTTAACAATCACTTCCGTTTGATGGAAGAATCCTTATATGTCAATACAAAAAACGACAAAAGAATTGTCGTTTCTTTGGTTCTTTATAATTCACATCACACAGTTTCTAGTCGTTGGTACCTATACACGTGTAGAAAAGCATTAAAACATTTGATACTACAAATTGTGGCACTCCGTTTATGCGAACTTTTTGAATACACTCATGAAAGTAGGGATTTTTTTTCCAAAGCGATTTTAGGTTCGAAAACAAAAAAAAAGTTCAAATAAACATATGTTCGGAATAACTTTCTATATCTTTTGTAGTTAAAAATTATTTAAATTCAATTACAGTATTTTCATAACCAGTTGGTAAATTTCAATTGTTGTTAGGTCTAGAAACGTTAAGAAAAATATCTCCGACTTTTATGAATACCCAGCAAACTTGCCTATCTGACCAAATGTAGTAGATATATAGCTGCGGATAGTTCGTAATCTTTAAGGTTGACGTTTGGCTTATGCTGAAATAATAGGGACAGATCGCTACATAGAAAACATTTATTATCCAGTTATACGCGTCGTGCGGACATAAGCAAGACTGCATTTTAAAGACAAAGGTTGGCTGATTATCGTAAGCTATTTTATAAATGATAAACGATTCGCTTGCCTTGTAAAATTTTATTTAAAATATCGACGCTTTTGTAGCCATTTTCCATTTGTATTTCTGCCATTCACCAGTAAAATTTACTTGTGCAAAATAGAAAACAGAAACTGTAAAACAGCTTACAGGAAGATGCGATTTTTGATCTTTCGTTTAAGACCTCATTGAGCTATTTCTGACGTTTGCTTTTTGAGAATAAGTGTTTTCTAAAAAATTGCAAGCGTTTGTCATTTAGGACGAAATTTCCAATGGCAAATGTTGGAGATGCGTGCAGGTTTTGTAAGACACCTGATAGAATGTCCATACAACTAGCGCACATATTATAGTTCAGGCATTATAAGACAGATATCAGGTTGTGAACATCGCTAGTACAGTGACTATGGCTAGCTTTGAATAACATGTAATGGGCACGAATGGCGGAAAATTTAAAGTTTGCAAATGCGAAATTTACAATATGGGTAAATCACGAAAACGAGTGACAGTGGATAGTTATTATTAAAGCGCGGATTTCTAGCTTTTTTGCTATACATAATAATAAACAGAAACGTTTAGAACGAAATACAAATTATGAGGAAAACAATTGTTTAAGAATTTTTATTTTTTTGTTGAAAAAGAATATTTTTCAGTAACCGCCTTAAACTTTATTACTACTAAAAGCTGTCATTGAAGTAGACGTTTCTCTTACTGTTATAACATTTATATTATTTATTTTCCAGAAAATTTGTTTTTTACTTAAAGTTACTTAAAGTTTCGACAATTTTAGGGTACTCGGGCCTCACACTGAAAATCGTTGGCAGTTATTTTTTCGACATTAAGAAGAATTTTATTTGCCACTTTTTCGACATTTTGGAAGGTGTTTCGGGCCTTTCCGAAAATATTTTGAAGTAATTTTTGAGAAAAATTTTGTTTTTATACATGTTTTCTAAGAATCTGCTAAATAGTTTAATTATCGCGTTCAACACAAAACTGTTTTATAATAAGAAGCCATTTTGTAAAGCTAGTATTCATAAATGTAACTATGACAAAATATAACAATTTTTAATAGTATATTGTAAACCTAGGCGGTAAAGTGATTATTTTCCAGGCTGAAAGAAGAAATGGACAGGCGAGCTTTAGCGAGCCTGGACACTTCTTGAAGCCTGGAAAATCGCTTTACTGCCCATGGTTTACACATTATTTTTCATCCGACAACACCATCCTGCAATAATTTTTTCAACATAGCTCTCATCCAGGTTATTATTTTGAAATTGACAGAGCTGTCAACAATAATAAAACAATTTGCAATTCTTGGCATATCGAATAGCGTTCGTAACTGCAGCGCCATCTACCCGTAGTTAGACATAAGCTTCTACAGAAATCTATCTGATGTTTATTGTATATTAAAAATATAACGAATACATTGCTAAAATTAAGTTTTATTGAGCAAATATTTTTGTAAAAGAAGAATAGCTATTATTTAAAGCAAAAAAGTTAATTATAAACGTGATTTTCTTTTAAATTTGGTTTGACAGATTATTGCAGCGTCCCCTACTGGAAAACGTCAAAAATTTTTTTCTTGCCTAGCCATTTGGGTTTGTTTTGCAGGGCTAGCCTTAGAAACGCACACTTTCTCGTCTCTATGGAGATGGTAAAATTCGATTTTCTAATCATGTAGGATGAAAAATAATTTGTTTGATATTGTCGTGTAGCACTTATAATGATTAAATTAATCCATTCAAAAGTGGTCACCTGATTTCCAATGTGTTAATATTTGAATAATAATTTATTATTAAACTAACTTTAGTGATAAAAATTCAACCAATAGGTTCAATTTGTTTATATATCATGCAACCGCGTAGTATACAGCTGGTTGAGGAAGAAAACTTATAACACGCAATAGTTTCGTGGCAGGATAGCTGGCTTTCGCTCAGGAGGCTCGGAAGGATTCTCAGTACTGGAAACTTATCTACGTGCAATTATTACAAATAATAGTATATTATTATATGAGCGATTATGACAGCCATTATTCACGAAGATGACATTTGCGCCACAAGCCGAAGGCGCGTGGCGCAAGTCATCTGAGTGAATAATGGCCATAATCGCGAATATAATACGATATTTTATCTACTCCTATGCAATAGGAGCCTTGTGTTCATATTTCAGAATTATGACATTTGTGACAGCTGTTAACTTCAAAAGTCATTTAATAATAAGAATGAATTTTGTGATTGGCTATAACCTATTGAATAATGAAAATAGATTTTTCTGATTGGTTGCAACTTGCAAACTATTGAATAATAAAAATAGAATTTTATGATTGGCTGCAAACTGTGAATTATGAATCATCATTAATGGTCATTGTACAGTAGGAGTAGATAAATATATTATTACTACAAATAATACTGTAACAGTTTAAATTTTTACGTAATATGTACTTTCTTCCTTAATTTGTTACAGATTCAGCATTTGGCTAGAATCAGTTAAACATCATTTGTTTCTGTGTTTATTCTATCTATGCCTGAAATTTCACATATTTTCTGTTTAATTGAAGTGACTGAACGGCCAAGAAGCTTATTTTACTTAAAATTATCTGTACCGGCAAAAAACATCTGTCTTTGACTTTGACGCACCCTGCATAGAACACATGTTTAGCAGAGAAACAAACCCTTGTATAAGTTAAATAGCTGAGGTAAACATTTTTTCAATGGAAAATTCTAGTTTGTTTTTACTAATGTAGACAGCAGCATCGCGCAGTATAATAAAAAGGGAGGAGCAATTGTGGGTTGTTTCTTATTTAAAACGCCAGCCTTAATAATTAGGATATACTTCGTAAACGAATGATTTCCGGACATGTGTTTAAAAAAACATTTTTTCGTTTGCCATTCTGGAAAAATGCCACTAACTTTCACGAATGTCCTGTATAAAAATTCCAACTAGCAAAAGTGTAAATTTTACTAAATCTGCCCACATTTTACACAGAGTGGAGTGAATATAATAACTAATTTTTAAGCGCTCATTTCATTAATGTCAGAAGTTGTACACTGAGTCAATCAATAATAAGTTTTAATACCATGTTCATTAATTGGCTAATTAATTACTCAATCTAAAACCACTAATTTGTAGATATTCATGATTAGCCACACACTTCGAGAAGAATTTCCATGTATGTTGAATATCATTTTAATATATTCCAACCTTGCGATACAGATTTCAAATGCGCTCAGATGAAAAGTCGAACGAGAAGGTTAAACGCATACGCTGATAAGCCTGCGTAAGGTTACAACAGTAGAAATATGCCGAAGGAAATAGAGATTGTAGCTTCTAAAGTATGGGTAACACAGCAAATATAAATTGGCCACGATTTATAAACCAATAATAGAAACGACCCATTAAGAAGGCCACTATAAAGACAGAAATACGCAAAACAAACAGATTATTCAATGACAGACCGGCACATATGTTACGTTGGACAAAAATACCATTCTTCTTTAAAATCGAACATTTTTAGAACTCGGGAAACAACGAGCACGACCACGTTGTTGAAATTGTTAATGACCTCGCTGCATTTTTTTGGAGATTTATTTTGATTTGAAGTTGTCGTGCTCTACGCTATTTAATTAATAAACAATGAAATTGAATTATGGTAATTATGGAATTGTAGGATAACTACTATTGTTTTGAATTGAGAGGTTATATTTTCCTGTACAAAAATAACCCTTTTTTGTGTTCTTAAAGAATATAAGTAGACATTTATTGAATATAAATGCAATGTTCGCTGTGGAAATATGAAATAAATATGGTTTATATTACAGTTATTTGTCATAAAAATTACTTTTCACGTAAGCTTGCAGAAATATGTACTCCTTCAAGTATTAGATCGACTTAATCTATGATAGTTATGGTTATGTACGTTGACATATTAATCATTTACCCAGTGTGCCAATTAAGTTATGTTAACTAAACGTCATTTGATAATTTTTGCAAACATACAACTCTTTACTCAAGCTGGGACATGCATTTTTAAAATTATTCCTTTGCGTTCAAACTCGATATCGGTTATACAGAATTCTTCTATGTAAAGTGTACGTTGACAGTTCAACTTTTTAATTCAACCATTTATGAAAATTATTTCTCAGCTTATTTCAGGTATTTATTAAATGGTTTACATAATTTATTCATTCAGATACGTTTGTTCCAATCTTCGATACAGAACACTAGTCTAACATTATTAAAAAGCTCTCTGCCATCAGCTCACAGCAATAAGGCAAATCTCTGCTATAGTCAAATGATGCACTCAAACCAGCCAACAGCTCTCACATGTCAATTAATAACACAATCTTTTATTTCAAATTATACTATAACTGGATTATGGATATAACTCAATCTCCTTTAATTGAATACTTTTTAAGTTAGTTATACATTTCAGAAAATGTGTGTGTTTTCCTTTAAGGAAAATAAGACTGTTTGTTATTTTTAATACCACTATTCTTCTAGCACCTAGCCTAGTTAGAAAAGTTCAATTAGTTAGAAATTTGACTTATTATTTATATTTAAAATTATTAAAGATTATATTTTTAATATATCAATATAAATTCATATTATATCGGCATCCTTTATTTATCCAAAAATTCATGTGCTAGATACGCATCTTTTCTCATTTCTGCTGGATCCTTATCTAACTAAATTCCATTCTAAAATGTTCTTGTTCCTTATACATGTTCTTTACTCACAGGTCATCCATTTCTCCGTACATGCCCTTACTTATTTACTGTTCTACTTATGGTTATAAGAAGAATATAAAGTAAAGTGACTTATTGTCATTTTTCAATGAAAGGAAACTATAATTTTAGTTATTCATTTTATATCATATGCCAAAGCATGGGACCATTGCAATAATTAATTAAATTCTCAATCGTGACATACCGGAAATAAAAAATTATTGTAATAATAAACATAATCATGTTCTTGATTACCATGATATCTAGAAAATTTCCACGGATTCCTCTAACAAGGCGTTCGTAAAGACACTTTTAATTAGAACATTATTATGTCACGCAAGCGACATTTTACAGCTATTTCTTCATGGATACGCATTCATTAGAATTCCTGAGACATTTTTGAGGAGTGTCGGCATTAAACCTTGTCCTAAAAGAGGTTCTATAAAGGTTGGGTCACAACTGTGTCAGTCCGCGAACGGTCGCCTATAAATTTCAATAAAACAATTACGAAGATTCCAAGTTTGTACCGAAGAATCATTAGAACTTTAGAAGGGAAATTTTAAAAGAAGTTTTCGTAAACTGCCACAGAGATTAATTAATGCTTGCATCAGAAGCGGGGGTTTATTACGAAGAGATATTTAAATATGTGTGGTTTAAATAAATTGAGTGTTTTGGTTATGACTAACAAAATTTGTTAGACATGCTAGTTGATAATCTACCCATACCTTAATATGACAGAGGAAAATAGAAAAGCATTTTCCTTCAAAAACGTTGGCCATGTAAAAAGGACGTTTTCCTCATAATTGTCTTCTTGCAACTAGTTAAAGTCAGAATTAATTAATGAGACCTGCTTTAATGAACTACTCTTATTTTAAACGACTATCCCAGAAAGTCCATACTATTCATCAAACTAATAGTTCCAGCATTGAAAACCCTCAAGGTTTGTCCACATTTTACAATCACCAACCAAATGAGTTCTGAGATCCTTACAAATTTCTGTCGTCTGTTTGGATCACTTGATAGTTTTAAAGCGATCGAAGCTATTTCTAAAATGGATTACTAGACTATTACATTAGGTAGTTATTGTCGAATATAATTTATAGAAATTCAAATTATTATAATTAAGTTAATATGCAGCTGGCGTTTTAAAACTTGGCAAAATAAAATGTTACAATCATGATTAATTAAATTCTTAAATTGAGAAATAAATCGAACAGTGGAGTTGTAGACAGGTTAAATTAATACGTTTAGTATATTCATTCTATCCAAATCCATTAAGATAAAGTGTTGCCTTATATACACCTGTTTTAAGTATTTATAGGCAGTGGAAAAGTATACCTACATGACTTATTCACAGCGGTAAACTGCGCTCTTATACAGAAACGCTAATAACTGTTTACATGCAGACCTCAGCATCAGATGGTTGTTTTGAAAAAAAAATAGTAAGTAATGAAGTACTTCAACTTTTTGTTGGGCATTATCTGGTCGTACCTAAAGAATAAAGACCGCAGTAACGTCAGCACAGGAAGGCCAGCCGTCGGTAGAATTTATCGTTTAGTATTTATAACTTAAAAAATAAGAGTGTTCTGTGGAAACGGAGTTACCAGTCGTGAACTGAGCTCGTAGTCGTCCCCATTTGCTTTTATTGTAATGGAAAACAAAGTTTCAAAGCAAAAACAGCAATTTTGAACACAAAACGATTACAAGTTAGTAGCACAATATTAATAGGGCACATTCTAATCTAAGTATAAAATATCACTCTAAACTTTGTTTATTTAATTGTTAACGTATTTAGTTTTCCATCCTTGCATGCTTTGTTCTATCGATTATTATTAATTTTACCACAATAATTTTTAATAAAAGTACTGGCTGTAGAGTTAATATTCGTTAGTATTTCTTGGTTCTCGTTTAAATGATTAGGAACTTTATATGACGCAGTTTCCGTAAATCATTACTTACCAATACAGTAACTGTTATATTTGAGTTAGTTTTGTATATAAACTATAAATATATATCTATTGAAATTATTTTATTTTTACTAAGAAACTATACTCTTCATTAGCAACTATGGCAGTGATCACCGTTGGAAAACGGAGAAGAAAAACGGGCCTTGCAGCATTCTGACACCGCGCTGCAGTGATTCACATCTCGCCAGATAACCTAGAAAGAGTCAAAAACCATAAAATCGAAAACGGAGTGACTCCGTTGGGGCAATCATAAGAATGGAGCAAGGTCTTAACACCCGAGTAGAGTAGTTGGGCCATAAATCCCTTCGCTGATGCAAAACCCTCAAAGATACGATAGTTAGCACATTCGATGACAGGGGATTGTACCCCCCCCCCCCCCAAATAGACGAGTCGCGGAGTTCATGAATCCTCGACTAATGCAATTGATAGAAGTAAATATAAATATGATCGGAGACAAGGAACGCATTCTTTACGTGGTCGTCCACCGAGTTCTGTATTGACACCAAAGATTGTACTGTTAGCGTTATATTTAATTGTGTACCTATTTGTGCATCGCTTTCTATATGTCGCAATTATGTTTTATTAAAGTGTTGTTATCCACAACCCACAACGTATTTATCATTTCAATTTACGTGTGAACCAGCAACCAAAATGCCACTCGAGTTTTGTATTGAGAAGTTGATTATTATTAATCTAGGACAATAATTCATTATTGATCGTTATTAACCTCCTTCCTTAACAACGGTCAATAATGGAGTCACTATCACTGTTACGCTCACTGTTACTGCTATTGCTACTGTTACTTTTTGATAGATGTCAAGGTTTGAAATTTAATCTATTATATTTAAAAATAGGATTTATGCTAATAGTAAAAAAAGTAGTAAATACACCGCAGCAGATATGTCTGCTATCCTTGACGTCATTCATCGCTCGGCGTTATCTAATCTTGTCGCTCAGGCTATAATAATAGACTTATCTACCTTGGCGTATAATATACTATTATTGCAATTTGAATGAAAACAAGGTATAACGAAGGATATTCAATAAAACACGAAACTGTTTGAATAGCCTGTCAACAGAACCTGGCGAGGAATAGCTTATAATGCTTATAGTATAGGGCTATAGGCAACACAGCGATCCATGTCACGTCACAATATCTGCATCACGTGTTTATGTCACAATCTGCGTCAAACTGAATAAATATGTATGTTCACTGAAAGGCAAAAAAAGTGAGACACTTAATATTTTCATAATTTTGATCTGAGACACTAACAGTAATGTTACTGCATTATTGTATAAAATTAATAATTTACTGCTAGTGTCGCTCAAATGGCAAGGTGATTGTTTCTACTGACTGGAAAGGTATTATGCATTGTTAATTTGTCCCACGTGACCAGAAACTCAACAAAGAGTTTTACTTGGAGGTTTTAAAGCATTTAAGGGACATTGCGCATACAAAGAGGCCCGAGTTGTGAGAAAGCAAGACGAGGAAATTGTATCACGACAACGCTCCTGTGCACCCATCACTCCTTATCCGCAATTATCTTGCCCAAAACAAGGATATCTTGCGGTAGTCTTGGCTTAAGCCAAGGATTTTTGACCTAGGTTGTAATGGGCTGTAGCTGGGCAGTTGTTTAGGTTGGCAAAGAACATTTTGGCTGAAGTTTTAATGAATTCGTCTATTGTTGAAACTGCTAACTCGCGGTGAAGTTGTGAGTTTCGAATGTACCATTCTGCATTCGTCGCTATTCTCAACACTTTATTCTAAAGAGTTTGGATTTTTTTAATGTTTGTTTTACTGGTAGTACCCCATACGATGCAAGCATACATTATAATAGGTCGTATTATTCCCAGGTATAAAATTTTAGAACACTCAATTTTCAGATGGGATTTTTTATTTAGAATGGGGTATAATATAGCAATCCTTGCATAGCACTCTTGTAGTTTATTATTAATGTGTATGCTCCAGGTTAGACGTCTATCCAAATATAGCCCGAGGTACTTTATTGCACGATCCGGTGGGTTCCAAGGTATTGGTAGATAATTGATAATAATCGAATCCGGGTCAATTGGCCTACGAAGGGTGAATATCTTAGTTGTGCATTTGGAAGGATTGATTTTGATATTCCATCGACAATTTAATGCATACACTAAAAATCCCATAAGCCGCGGATTTTTTGTCACTATGACAGCGGCAAAAGTTAGCCCTAACTTTTCCAGCGACAAAACGGAACCTAACTTTTGAAACGGTCTAATTCTAAAATAATTTTCGCCTTGTTTGTTAATTTAGTGACTTCTAAATTACCTAATATGTAAAGTAAATATGTATTCATTAAATTGTCGTACCGAATTACACTCAAGCTTTTTTTTTATCGAAGTAAACTTAACATTTATAATTCGAGTTTCCTTGCTTTTGGGCAATTCAACTCAAAAAACTGCCAGAAAAATTACTCGTCCTTCGGACTCGTATTTTTTTCGGAGGCAGTTTTTTTCGTTAAATTGCCAAGCAAGAAATTCTCATTAAAATGTCAAGTTTACTTCGACAAAAAAAAGCTCTCGTGTAATTATAAGTGATTAAACCACAGCAAAAGGGCATTTAAAGAGTTCTGTAGCATTTTAGCGGCCGTTGTTATATTAGAGTGTTGTGTGAGTATCGCGGTATCATCCGCGTACATGGCAGTTGAACTTATCTCTGAAGTAGGTATATCATACATGAATAAGTTAAATAGTACAGGTCCTAAAACAGATCCCTGCGGTACTCCAGCGGCGGTGTGCTTTATTTCTGACAGTATGGCATTGATTTTGACACGGAATGTTCGATCTTTTATTGAACACACCTGGTATCGCATATCAGGGTAGCAGATTATTTTAAATGAAATAGTATTGATGTGGAATTAAATACGCACTGTATTTATATTACAATATTATAAACCAACTCATTATAATTATATTTGAAATTTATTCATGTACTGCATGATGATAAGAACAAAATACGATGTGGATATATCAAAATATCGATAGCAGCAGTTTCCAATCCTGAATAATGAAAATCATGGTACATGTTAAAAACTGCGCTGGCTCTTCTTCGAAATGTGAAAAATGATCTTTTGTAATACATAAACAATTTAAAATCTGAAATTCAATCTTTTGTCCTAAAGACTGCCTTAAAGATACCTCTGACCCGTGAACTGTCAACGAACTTCCCTGCGAACTTCGGAGAAGTTTCGGGCGGTCTCGAGGGATCTTTGGGGAGTTCGTGTGCTACATCAAATATGACGTCTGGACGAGCAATTTCCGTTTGTGCGTTGGTGTTTGGACGGCGGACTGTACAGCGCGAAGATTTGTGTTATCAAGTTTCTCTTAACTAATAGTTTAAATAAACATCCTACTAACGTCTGTAATGATTGTTAATTTTAGTAAGGAATAGTTAGCGTACTACCTCCAGTAATAAAGTACAGTGACTTATTTTTATGCGAAAATGTGCAGGTTTGTTCGATAATGTGTAATGTATACAATTTGTTATACAAATATTTCAAGAGACCGAGAAATCTTTAGAATTTGAATGCTGAACCATAATCTCTAGGAAAAGAGAAAATAAAAAAAATATTCTCCTCAAAACCAGAGATCCGAAACTCTGTCCTGGGACAACTCAACCCAGCTTAGATAACTATAACAGTTATATATATATATAGTTAAAATAAGTGGGTGAACTATGAGACAATCTTGAAAATATAGGAGCTTCTGTACAATAATGAACATTTTCCATAAAGGGTGAGAGAATTATTTTCAAATAGATAAACTAGTAGTATAGTGGACACCACTAATTGGATTAATTGTTCAATTAAATTAATCGAGGCTCGATTAAATTAATCGGATGATTGACAGGTGCTCTAATTCCGCGAATTAAACCGCGGATTTATTCGCGGCTTGATCTAATTAATTTTCGCGGATTGACCTAATTAACCACATATGTATTTTGATATGTAATTTTCACATGTGCTACTGAATAAATTACGCATTCGCTTCCGATTAAGTTACGCGTCGGCCATCTTGGATTTCTGGCGGGAATATTTGAAATTTAATTTTTTTCAGATTTTTTCTAAGTTCAATTTTTGAATTTTAAACTTCGCGGGATGTCCGCCATCTTGGTGCGCGCGCACTTCTCACGGCGGTTGTTTTTAATTTTGAATTTTCGCGGAAATATTTGAAATTCAAACTGATAGATCTATCTCGCTTTTCGAAGCCGCTGTCTCTCTCTTGCATTCACTCGCGTAAATATTTGAATTTAAAAAAAGCTTCCTGCGATGTCCCATGGCTGGAATCGAACCAGCGACCGCAGCATTACGACTACGATGCCTTAACCAACTGGGCTATCGAAGCGACCGAGGTTAAAGGAATTAAACATAGTCACTACTTCAACAGTTGCGTGCAGTTTCGGTGCCCTGTTTAACTAATGAATTTCAAATTTACATCGCTATTTATGAACATAGATATTTTTTTAAATTATTCTCACTTTTACTAGAGCAATTACATTTCGTCCCTCGAAGAAATTTCAGAGAGGCCAATTTAATACCGTTTAATAGATGTTTTACATAGTTTAATTTCGTTCTGGCATATTGCCTGATTTAATTATGTATTGTTATCAGTCGATAGGCCTTTAAAATAAATATTTGTTGATATCTGTATCGATTTTCATTCAATTACAACAGAACATTCCGTGCTTGTGAGCCGTTACGCTTAAGTTTAGTCGTGTTAATATTTTTAATTAACTCATCGGCGTGTTTATGTATCAATAACTTGTTTTATGTAATTACAATTGGGGCATTTTATATTAGAATTTAAATAAACGATAATATTACGCGGCGTCTTTATGCAGGAGTCGTTTGAATTTTGTAAATGTCTTTTAGCACGAATCGATTCCTGGAAAAACATACTGCATCGTGTAACTGTATTCGCTAATTATTCAAAATGTTTTATTGAACCAGATTCTAGAAATTAATCGAGTTACAAATTTGAGTTTAATATATTCCTGACATACTTCTGTTATGCCCTCGCCCATATAAAATAAGACATACGCATTAAATAAATGATTTAAATAGCAGTAAGTGTTCAAAGGCAGAAATAAATAATTTATAAGATGCTAGAACATGACGAATTTTTGGTTTGCAGTTTAAAGCAGGTTGAGACCTGTTGCTGCGGTTAACGTTGCATTGTCCGTTGAAAATGCAAGCTCCAGCATGATTTGATCCGAGAGTGGGGTGCCGCTGACGTATTGTTTTAGTACCTGTATAAAAGTGTTTGCGGTCTCTATAACGCATCGAATTGCTTCACTCTCAACCGTCGTGTCAACAGCACCAGTGTAACTAAGATGGATCCTCGAAGTGTTAATAAGTGCCAAGAAAAACCAGGCCCCTACACCAGGAGACCGGCAGCAGAAAAAACAAGTAAGAAAACGCATCTTTTAAATAAAAAACAACACGGTGCACCGCCACAGCCTCCAGCCATGAACGTGGAGGCCAAGGGGTATTCACCACGTCTAGATGCCACCGAGGAGGACCTGCGGGTGTTCATTGAGGAGACGATGCCTTCCTATGACGTAACACCGATCGTAACGCCTGAGATCCGCCAAACCCGACGGGAAAAGAAACGGTTATTATGCGACCTCACTGTGCCTTTAAACAATAGCGCCAGCAAGGTTGTTCATTTGGGTCTGGATCCTTATAAACAATTTTCGCCTGTTGCAAGAATTCTGAAGACCGACATTGGTGCTGGTGTTTCCTTCACAGCCGAGTCGTTCATGGCTTTTGTGGAAGCGCTACCGGACATATTTGTGATGGCCAAGCAGGGGACTTTCAGATATGAATTAACTGAGCACACAGTGGAGTACGTGAACAATGATACCTGCAGGATTATTACAAAGGACCCCGAGAACAAGTTTACTCTTTACGTAACGTATGAAACACTATCAAATTTATTGCCGATGTACAACTTGATGGTTGTGAAAATAAATGACTTGAAACGTGTAAAGTGTAATTTCCAAAATTTTGGTGAAGTGATCGTTGACAAAGTAATACATACAGAAAATTTGTGTCTTGATGATTCAATCATTTTTAATACTCTGCGCTGGACTTTCGCTAACGATATTTTATTGTGGGAACTTGTGTTCAAATTTAAAATGTATGTTATTATAGAATTGCAGAAGCTGATTGATGCAGATGAGCGCATGAAATCGTACATGTTCTAGTTTATATAAAATATTGTATGAGAATGTGAATAAAAATGTTTTAAACTGTATTTCTTTTTAATTATGTGACGAGTGTTGGTTTATACATGAGGTAGGTTGGCCGAGTGGTTAAGGCGTCAGACTTAAGATCTGATCTCGAAAGAGGTCGTGGGTTCGATTCCCGCACTTACCACGTTTTTAATGTATTTATTATGAGCGTGTTGATTTTTTAAGTTAGTTTATTCACGACGGCCCTACTGTAATAATCGCTCACTGCATAAAATGGAGCATCAGTTTTCACATCCGTTTTCTGCTATCATAGCAGGCCCCTCAGGATCGGGCAAATCGTTTTTTGTAATAAATTTCTTGAAAAATATGAAAAAACTCTGCAGTGTAAATTTCGCTAAAGTTATCTGGTGTTATGGCGAGTGGCAAAAATTGTACGAAGATTTAAAATCTTTAGTCGAATTTCAACAGGGTCTGCCAGACATGACATCTTTTGAGGGGTCCGAACCCAAACTTTTAATAATCGACGATTTAATGAGGGAGACAAATAACTCGGTCGTTGACCTATTCACCAAGGGGAGCCATCACCACAATCTCAGTGTTTTTTTTATTACGCAAAACATTTTTCACCAAGGAAAAGGACAGCGGGATATTTCCCTAAATGCTCATTACATTATTCTTTTCAAAAATCCGCGAGATAGAGCTCAAATAAAGCACTTAACCAGGCAGATATGTCCAGAAAATCCTCGTTTTCTACAGGAGGCATATGAAAACGCCACATCTAAGCCACACGGGTATTTATTATTCGATTTAAAACAAAGCACCCCCGACATTGCAAGATACCGAACGTCTATTTTTAGAGAGGATGGGTCTTGCTATATTTATATACCGAAGAAGGGGTATAAAAACAGCAACTCGAATCAATTTACAATCATTCACTAGTGATGTCTCGAGCGGTGATTAAGAATTCAGAGTTGCTGCGTGCTCTACATAAACTAGGTTCTAAAGAACGCATCGCATTATTAAAAACCGTTAACGATAAACAAATCCATTGTGTCTGCGAGTGTATATATAACACTCTAAAAGGAAAAATACCTTTGTCGACTAAGCAGAAGACTCAGATAGCCCTGCATAAAAAAGTACTTAGAAAATTAATTAAACCTGGAGAGTCCATCAAAAAGAAGCGAAAAATTTTAACTCAAAAAGGGGGTGCGTTCTTGCCGTTGATCTTAGCCCCATTAATTACGGGTGTATTGAGTTCTATTTTTAAATAAAAATGGAACACGCAAAGAAGATGGTGATTGTGCCGCCTGAAGTTATGCACCGCTTTAAGGCTACTGAGAATCCCGAGCAAAATATATTATCACAGCTTGATGACGAAATGCAGAAAGTTTTAAAATCTAAACTATCTGACCACGATAAATGGGTGCAGTACAATCAAGTCTTGCAACGTTATCTGCATTTTGCCGACCAAACAAGACAATCAATCAAAATACCAATAGAATCAAACACCAGCAGCAGTATTTCAGACGGTGATATTTTGTCTACACTACCTAGCACTTTTAAGAAAAAAGGCGAAGCTTTCTTACGTTTTTTGAGGGCATCACAGGACGTGGACTGGGATAGCAAGGGGACAGTTACTATAAAAGGCGAAATTTTACCATCATCTAACATAACTGATCTAGTGCACGCCATTCTAAGGCCTCAAAAAATTGCAAGTCCATCGGGACATCTCAAGTTCGCTGATTACATTAAAGAAAAAAATTTCCCAAGTGTGCTGCGGGGGAACTCGAAACGCAAAATTTTAGCAGTTCAGCCTGAAGACGTGAGGAGTTCTGAGGTGGAAAGTGAGAACTACGACACCGAAACAGAGTCTAAATCGAATCCGTTAGCAAGGCCAGTAACAACAACGCAAAAAGCAGGAAAAATAACGAAAACAACGCGGAGGTCGATACCAAAAATAAAGGGCATTTCGGGCTGGGAGCGCCTTAAACTTTAACATAGCAGAAATGAATTTGGATGCTATCTATTATGATCCGGCCAACCCAGTAGGCTTTGCTGGTGCAAATTCGTTAATTTCTTCAGTGAAAAATAGTCACCCCAGTGGTGAAGTAAAGGATTGGCTAAAGAAACAGGACGCCTATACTATTCACAAAACTGCAAGAAAAAAATTCCCTAGAAACAAATACATTGTTAGCAACATTTTCGAATTATGGCAGGCTGATCTCTGCGACATGCGCAGTTTAGCCCCACACAATGACGGAAATAATTTTATTCTAACCGTAATTGATGTGTTTAGTAAAATGGCCTGGGCGAGACCCCTGAAATCTAAAACGGCTACTTCAGTAATAAACGCATTTCGTGAAATATTTGCTGAAGTGGGTAACACGCCCATAAATTTACAAACCGATAAAGGCAAAGAATTTGTTGCTAGAGCCGTACAGAATTTTTTCAAACAACACGATATCACGTTTTATGTGACGCAAAACCCCGATGTTAAAGCATCAGTCATTGAGCGTTTCAATAGAACATTAAAAACCAGAATGTGGCGCTATTTCACATACTCTAATTCATACAAATACATAGACGTATTACAAAATTTACTGACTTCGTATAACAACCGCTATCATTCAAGCATCAAGATGGCACCCTCCGCAGTAAATGATGGTAATATACTGGAAGTGTGGAACAATCTGTACAGAAAGGGGATGGGAGTCGACAGGAAGCCTAAATATAAAGTGAACCAACATGTAAGAATTAGTAGAACGAAGGACGCATTCGAGAAAGGATATGAAACTAATTGGAGCGGCGAAGTGTTTATAATTAAAAAAGTGATTCTTAGAAAACCACCTGTGTACGAAATAGTTGATTTAAGCAACGATACGATAGAGGGCGTCTTTTATGAAGAGGAATTACAGCCAGTGACTTTGGATGATAACGCTTTGTTTAAAGTCGAACAAGTGTTAAAAGAAAGAGGACACGGTCAGCGCAAAGAGTACTTTGTAAAGTGGCGAAATTATAACGACAAGTTCAACTCTTGGATTCCTGCAGCTAATCTTCAGCAACTATGAATACAGATGAAGAATTTTATCTAACATTACTTAGCAATAGTTCTATGAGCTATTTTCCAAATAACACCACAGCACAATTCATAACGCAGCTCCCTAAACGAATAAGGTTACCGGGGCAATGGGTTACAGGTATTGCTGAAGTGCAATATCCATGCTCCTTTTTGGCCGTGACAGATACAGAAAATTTAGTCTATTATCGCACAGAAATACCTGAAATGCAAGCCGGAGAAGAAACGTATACTGAGTTGAAAAAAGTATTGCAAAACGCTAATTCATATTTTAAAAGTGATAGAGAACAAATTTACTATGGTAGCGATGGATGGCACGTAATCTGTATTCAGCCCGGCAATTATGAAAACATTGAACATATTACAGCCGAAATTAACAATCACAGGTTATTAGAAAAGTTGCTGAATTTTCAATATAATAGAGTAACAAAACGCGTGTCTCTTCAAATTAAAACGTCGTCATTGAAAATGCTAGGATTTTCACAACGTCTGGCCTTACAACTTGGTTATAAACCTGATATAAATATAGCTGAAGCACCTGTACCAAGCCACCCCGCAAATATCTGGGTTGGTTTACCATCACAAATGTTTATTTACTGCGATATTGTGGAACCACAGCTTGTAGGAGATGTCTTGGCTCCGCTTCTTCGTATTGTTAACGTGACCTCTGATAATTATAATTACGGTTGCCACAAAGACGCCATATTTTCGCCGACTCATTATATAAATGTCATGAAGAGGGAATTTGAGAATATCGAAATAAATATAAGGACCGAAACGTCGGGTGTGATGCCATTCGAGTTTGGAACGTTGAGTTTAAAACTACACTTTAAGAGGATACAGTAGCTGCTATGGATTGTCCTTATCAACAATACTACACCAATCAGGCAGGTCAAGGCGTTGGAGCTATCTACAGAGGTTCATCCTACCAGAGAGGTCATGGGATCGGAAGCTTTTTAGGTGGAATATTTCGTAGTATCCTGCCTCTTTTTAAAACCGGTGCTAAAGTTGTTGGAAAGGAAGCTTTAAGGACAGGCGCTAACATTTTAGGAGATGTTAGTGAAAATCGACCGCTAAAAGAAGCGTTCCATAACCGTGTACAGGAGGCTGGAAAGAATCTCAAACGTAAAGCCGATAGAAAAATTGATACTCTAATGGAAGGATCGGGATATAAAAGGCAACGCACTGTGAATTACAATCAGTCTACAAGAAAAATCGCTAGGAAGAAGCTGAGCAAACCCAACTACACCGATATCTTCACCAGCAAGTAGTTTTCACAATGGCGTTTTTGCATGCGCAGTCTTGTGAGTGTGTTAAATCAGAGTTAGATTTGTTCGCTCTGCCCGCAACTCAAACCAGTATCGAAAATGGACAATGGATTTTTTACAAACCGCTTTCCTCGCTTAATGACGATGCACCGATTGAATTTATTGTGCCTGGAAACGGTAACGATTATATCGATTTAAGTCAGACCATGTTATACATTACTGCTAAAATTGTTAAACAAGATGATACACCATTAACCGACAAAGATGATGTAGGCCCTGTTAATAATTGGATGCACTCTATGTTTAATCAAGTTGAGGTGTATTTGAATCAGAAGCTTGTGAGCCCGCCAAACAATACATACGCATACCGCTCATACATTGAAACTCTGCTGAATTACGGCAATGGTGCTAAATCAACCCATTTAACATGCACACTATGGTACAACGACACAGCCAATAACATGGATGACATCACTACGCATAATGAAGGATTTGTAAAGCGGAAATTTTTTACTGCTGCAAGTAAGCAAGTCGAGATGATGGGACATGTGCATTCCGATTTATTCAATCAAGAAAAATTTCTTATAAACGGAGTTGAAATGAAAGTCAAATTTATCAGATCCCGAGATTCTTTCAATTTAATGGCAGCCGAAGGATCTACATTCAAAGTGAAAATTAGTGATGCCAGCTTACTAGTGAGAAAAATGAAAATAAACCCGTCTATTTTGTTGGCTCACACCAAAGCTTTGGCGACTGCGCCTGCTAAATACCCCATTACAAGATCCGATGTTAAAGTGTTAACTATTCCGGCTGGTGTGCAAAGAAAATCTTTAGATAATATTTTTCTGGGGCAATTACCAAAACGCTGCATTGTAGGCTTTGTATCGAATAAAGCATTTAACGGCCATTATGCAGCAAACCCTTTCAATTTTAATAACTACAAAATCAATTATTTCTCCCTATACATCGACGGTCAACAAATTCCTTCAAAACCTCTACAGCCTGATTTCTCTAAGAATGGCATGTACGTTCAAGCATATCACACACTATTTTCCGGTAGCGGTATACATTTCCTCAATGAAGGCAACGCTATAAAACGTGAAGATTACCCTCATGGCTACTGTCTATTTGCTTTTGATTTAACCCCCGATCTGGCTGCAAATGCAACCACACACTGGAACCTTCTTAAAAATGGCGCTCTACGTTTAGAGGCGGGTTTTCAAGACGCGCTAGAAGAAACTATTAATTGTCTAGTTTATGCAGAGTTCGATAACGTCGTAGAAATTGACAAACACAGAAATGTGCTGGTGGATTTTAGTAGTTAAAAACCAACAACAGTTTTTTAAAATTTAGTCATGCTCAAACATTTCGTCAGTATGGACAGTGTCTTCGTAGATCTGCAAGGGTTCCGTGGTGATAAGAAACAGTTTATCCCGAAAGAAGTGGCTGTTATTTCAGCAGATGGCAACCAGTTAGCAATTTTCGTTTTAAAACCCCCTGCAAAATATGACACTCTGCCCTATTTCGTTAAAAAAGGCATAAACTATCTGGAGCATAGACATCACGGTCTAACCTGGGATTCTGGTACTATACATTTTGATGAATTTGAAACAGAGCTAACAAGACTTCTCAAAAAATTTGAAAAAGTGTACGTTAAGGGCCAAGAAAAGAAGGAGGTTCTAAGTTTTCTGAATAAAATCGTCGTAAATTTGGAGGATCTCGAGTGCCCGTCTTTAAAAGTTCTGCGAAAAACTACTGCTGCCGTACGTTGCCTCAATCACAACATCCGTTCGCCTGTATGTGCATTGGAAAACATACTAATTTTATCCGACTGGTGGCGCAATGAATACACTGGAAGTTCAGAAAATATTGCAAACAATCCCGAGTCTGTTGAATGTGAAACGCTATGTTTTTGCTTCTGATCAACTCCCTACAAGAATTGCAAGACCTGTGGCAATCATCGTCAACACAGATCCAGCAAACCGACCTGGACAACATTGGAATGCCGTGTATATAGACCAATATGGATATGGGGAATACTTTGATTCATACGGCCGCCCTCCAAGCGGTTATCATTTAAAATTTTTACAACAAAATTCAATCAGCTGGTCTCATAATCCAAAAATTTTGCAAGATTTTAGCTCTAACGTTTGCGGCATATACTGTTTAATGTATTTATATTTTAAAATGAATGGTGCATCTATGATAAGTTTTGTAAACCTGTTCACTGATAATTTAGTTTCTAATGACACATATGTAAAAGCACTATATATCCAATACTTCACCTTAATAAACTTGTTTAATGTTATTTAGAAAATAAAAACACAAATAGTTTGTAATTAAACATATTTTTATTACACACAAAATATTTAATAAATGTATTTACAATATTCGACTGTTTTATTTACAAAAATTAACAGCCTCTTAAGCCTAGCATGCAAAATAAAACTAACATGCAATTAAAATCTAACATGCAATTAAATCTAACATGCATTTAAAGTTAGCGCAAAATGCAAAATATATAAAAATAGCAGAAAACTAAATTTATAAAACAAAGTTGACACATAATCAGATTGTTGTGAGATAAGTTTTTCAGGTTAAACAATGCGAAAATGCGTTAGAAAAAATACAGTTTTACGAGCTAAACAAATATGGAGTCGCACTTATCTAAGTCGTTTTAGTCACTGCAAATATTTTTAATAAATGTATTTTACAATAGATTTCTTATTTTAACGATGCATCTAAACCTAGCAGGCAGCATACAATTTAAAAATAGCAGAAAACTAAATTTATAAAACAAAGTTAACACATAATCAGATTGTTGTGAGATAAGTTTTTCAGGTTAAACAATATCGAAAATGCGCTAGAAAAATACAGTTTTACGAGCTAATCAAATATGGAGGCGCACTTATCTAAGTCGTTTTAAAACCGTAAGGAACCGTATCAAAGCTATCGGGTAGCCTTCGCCGTTTATTATAGCTGAACTGGTATATTTTGCGCTCGGGCTTTGATAAAACCTCATAATTTGATGTCCGAACTATTTTGCGGTCTGTATTTACATATAAAGGACCATCTATACCGTTATTGCAAATCATTTCTTTCATCGAATCGAAATTTATAATATTTGAATTATTAAAATTTAATGTGATCCCCTTCACCTTGCAAACGGCAATTTCGGTGTTTTTGTCCGTTGAATATACTTTATAACTATAATTTTTTGGACCACCGCTCACAAATTCTGATATATAACTACCCAAACCGTATTCGTCTAATTCGTTTGTCATTTGCCCTAAAAATTCGCCTGTTTCAGGCTGCCATTGACCCTCCCGATGAATATACAAAAGACTATCAGTATCGAAATAAATAGCTCTTTTTCCCAGCTTTTCTAAATAGCTATACAAGTGTAGTCGTGCATGAGCCGTGGTGTATGCAGCAATTACGGGGTTTACAGTTTTTTGAGGTCGTACACTTTCAGCGCGATTGTTCCAGTTTAATATGATGACATCATCATCTACAGGGATCATCGAGTGTACCTCTACGCTCGGGTCAGTAAGTTTTTGAAAGAACTCCTGCGGGTTTGAGATGATCGACGTCTGCATTAAATTTTCCCGCTGCCCGAATTTACCCCAGAAACTGTTTAATTCTAATTTGGCTATATAACGCATCCCAGGATTTTTACATATCTTTAGCGGATCTAACCTGATACCCTCAACAGCAAAATACGCCGCAATATAATTATCTTTCTCGGCGGCTGTAATACAATTAGGAGGCCAGCCTGAACATTCCTGTTTTATTTTAAGAAAATTATTTATATATTCTGTAAAAAGACCACCGGTTTTTGCCAGTGGGTCATACACCTCTACCTCGTACTGCCAAATTTCATAAAACTCTATAATTCTGTAATTTAACGATAGAGCTTTCCGTAATTCGTCTGCAACGTATGTCCCAACGAAACTTCTCTGGTGTTCATTATGATTACATTCACCCTGGTTTAATTCCTCGCCGCAAGTACGGCATAAAATGAACATGAGTTTGTTATGCATTCTATAGGGTAAAACAGGATGATATAAATCGGTTGGGGGTAAAATTAAACATTTAATAAGACCATCTATGCTATATATTGGTAACTGTGAGCAATCGTCATGACCTATATGAATTTTTGGATGGCCAATAGGATATCTACAATATTTATTTACAAACGGATACAAAGAGCAAATATCGATATAATAAATTTTTTCAGTGGGATCTACACATTTATGATGCAATTTTACAGCATTCGTACGACCGCCAAAGAATGCATCACGAGGGTTAAGGGGTTCGTGTTTGAATATATTCAGGTTTTGTATAAAATCTCGGGCTGCATCATTGGATTCTAAGAGTTCCTTAAACTGACATTCCCAAACAAAATCTAAATTATAGCCTAAACCCTTGAGGCGTTTAAGACGAGCCTCTGTATATTCCCGTCGTAAAAACATAGCCTCATCTTTATCGTCACAATCGATATCAACTGTCTGTACCGGAAAACATTGTTCGCAGCCATGCCAATAACATCCAAGGAATTCATAAATGGTATTGGTCTGCCTGCAGTACCCATCAACTAAAAGTCCCTCGGGGATTCTAAACTCCCTAGACCTACCACTATGCTGTATTGCCGTGCCTGTAGATTTCTCAATCCAGCAAAGCCATTGAATAGCGATCTTGGATTGTTTGTCGCCTAAACGGTAACCACCGGGGGGTATTAAACCAATAGTTTCATCTTTTAAGAAACGCCGTCTGAATACTAAATTACAAGCACTGGCAATAGTCGTAGCCTCCTGAAAGCAGTCGACACCATTTTCATTTTTAAAAAATCGCCAAAATCTTAGACAGGCTTTCATTAAAATTTTGACATCTGCAATGCAGTAATTAACTAAATCGCGCTGCATATTAAAAGTGCAACCGCTAGCTGTTTGTTCACTATACCAATGAAGGAACACGGCTCGTTCAGTGGGGTTCATGCAGTCGGGAGAGTAAAAATGTGTGGCTGGTAGAGGCCCTTCGTAGTTAGCATTGTCTAATGTATTAAATAGGTAGGGAAAATAACCTTTGCTGTCCGGGAAATCAAATGTTTTTGGCAGTTTCGCCAAAGGCAGGGGTATATAACTTAATGAATCAATGAATCTTATATTATCACAGGTTAATGAAATAATTTTGGTACCCGTCGATATAATTTTGGGGTTCCACCTCTCCCTGTTTTTTAATATTTCTTTTAAAATAAAGCAACCATCATAACCTTTCATATTATGGGCTAGGGCTGTAATTTTGAATTTGTGGGAATACTTTCCTATATATTTTAAAAATGCCTGAACAGGCGAATCATGAAAGATATTCAATCGTGTACCACATTCTCTACAATTGTCATTCATGTCCTCATTGTCCATGCATACAAAACATACATGCATACTCACACACAAATTTGGCTCGTGGATGAATGTACTGGCCGAACCTTGAAGTGATGACTCCTGACGACTCTCAAAGTCATAAAAAATAAATAGAGCTTTTCGATTATCTGATTTAGCCGTGTTCCTACTCATATAGCATAAATGACGTACAGGTTGCTGTTTTAGGCACACCTTACAAAATTTTTGCCCGCATTTATGCACTGCTTTCTGTGTCACCCAGATAGTGAAAAGGCATGTTTGGCATCTAACTAATTTTTTACATAGACCAGATCTTTTATGACTATCAAAACAGTCTTGTCCCCTGAATTCACGATTACAATTGTTACATGTTATTTTATTAAACATGTATGTGCATGGAGGCGCCACATGGCATGCAGGACATGTGTACAGACAGTTAAGGTGGGACTTTTTTTCATTAAATCTACTTTTACATAACTCACAAAAATAAGCTGTTGTGAAAGCAGACGTCAGACTGGTTATTATGTTGTAATGCCCGTCTTCTAATAATAAATTAAGCGTTTGTCGATCAACGGACCGTGGTCCCTCAAAATAGGTCGTCGAACCCTGCCGCGAGTTATAAACTACTATAGTATAATTAACTAAATAATTTTGAAATTGCTGTATATGATCGTATGAGCCACCGTTCACTAAATTAACCCCGCTTAATCTACATAAATCAGCAGCCCTCTCATGTAAAACATCGAAACCTAATTTCATTCTATCCAGCAGTACATCATTAGATTTAAAAGCGATAGCTAATACGAGAGCAGCAGCCAAACAATTATTATTCCTACTTAATACAACTAGAATACCTTTCTTTCGCTCGCAAAACTCTTCGAAATCAACGCCTGTGAGTCGAATGCGCCCACGACCTACAGGTAAGCGAACTCGATCAATCTGTAGAGTCATTACGTCCTGAGCGAAGAAACTCGCGTTGCTTTGTAGAATTTTCCCCAAGATTGACAAGATGACGGGCGTGCTGACTTGGTCCACCCGCCTAAATGACAAGCCTATCGGTTTCTCGGGAAAATTAGGGTTTTGCAACACCAAACCCACGAGATCGGCTGCATCGGTATCCCTAAGAACGTGGCGGCGTAACTCATCGAAAGCATTCTGTAACACAACCGCGAGATATTAGATTTTTAAACAACAATAAAAATGACTAATATTTACCTCCAACCATACCAAAGGGCTATCAGCTTCAGTCACAGGTTTAAAACGGAACGTAACTCGATCGGATGTTGTGTTAAACTTTTTTATGTGTCTCGACGCCACTTCCTTCAGCTCGAAATATTTAAAATCATCCGATACACCAAGACCGCGTTGCAAGGGGACGATATCCTGACCTTTAGACGTAGTTGGTTGAGCCTAGACCATAAAAATAAACGAATTAAAACACAGGGAATAAAAAACAAAGTTTCGCTTTTAAAAATAAATAACGGTGAATGAAAATGCATATGTGAAAAAACAAAGTTTCGCTTTTAAAAATAAATAACGGTGAATGAAAATGAATATGTGAAAAAACAAAGTTTCATTTTGGAAAATAAAATAAGGATGTATATTTTAAAATAAAACACTTACCGTTTTAGAACACCCAGGCATGGTTAAATCAGTGCTCGTGGAACGAGCTATAAGCTGACTCACAGCAGGCCGAGAAATCGTGTTGGAGCTCGTACTCTGTGACGACGTCACTAATTGACCCATTATCTGTGGAGAAATCGTGGTACAACCTTGATGACTAGACTCGGTCGCTGCTAATTGCCCCCTTGTTTGTAGAGAATTAGTGATCTGTAAATATAAAAATTTAAAATATTAGCGGTCAATTTATTGCAGAGCATCAACGAAAACTTCACAAATTAAAGCGTAATTGCAAAATAAACGCAGTATCAGGTATTAATTAATTGAATGCGGAAACTTACATCACTTCGAGATGGGCCTGAAATTCCAACAGACTGATCCTTGCGTTGAATTGCGGTGTATTCGCTGCTTGAGGCAACACTCGGAGGTGCATATTGTATCTGAAATTATAATTTATTGCAGTAGGCATAACAGCAGATAAATACTCTTTGAAAATAATGCGGGAATGATGTAAATAAGGGGGTTCATATTAATTACTTACTACTGATATTGCAGAAGAAGTCGCTAGGGTTGCATTAGAAGTGGCTTTCGAAGATCTCGGCTTAAGGGTTCTCGTTGCAGAGGGATGTGGTTGGTTCAGAGGCTGTAAAAACAAATTTGAAATGAGTGTCTAGTTTCTAAAATACCCTGGGTTGGTTAAATGTACTCATTAAATTTTACTTACGGTTAAATAGCGAATTCTAGCCGCTCTCCGGGCTAAGTTCGAAAATGCACTGGCATACTCGGGTGGAACGATGTCCCCTCGTGCTAGTTTAAAAAGAACAATTTCGTATGCAATTACCACGAACTTTTCATCGGAGAAAATGCCCCTATTAAACCATTCTAAAATGGATCTGGTCGGCAACATAGCAAGACCTGAATTCTCCATCTTGAACGCGAGGGCACAAAAGCACTTTCTAACACAGCGAAAAAGAAGTACGTGTATCACGACAAACTGGCTGAACGAAAAAGGACCTCTACACGAACCGGCTCTGTATATATTATGGTACACGCCGAGGATAGCCGAACGCTATCGAGGGGGCTTCAGCGTAGGAATTCGAACATACCCATATTGCATTGCAAAAGAGAAATCTAATCGTGACGTCAGCCCAGGTTTCGTTGGAAATAAACAATCTTGTATAAGCACGTTAAATAAAGTCTGAACCCTTAGGGCAGAATTCACGGGGACAATGCGTTTGTTTTCTCAGAACCGTCCAATTTGCCCCAAAAAGCAACTTAGATACGCCGCTATGCTCGTCTGTTTGCATTTATACTGTGATCAACCTGTTTTCTAAAGGCACAATTTACAAAATTCAAACGACTCCTGCATAAAGACGCCGCGTAATATTATCGTTTATTTAAATTCTAATATAAAATGCCCCAATTGTAATTACATAAAACAAGTTATTGATACATAAACACGCCGATGAGTTAATTAAAAATATTAACACGACTAAACTTAAGCGTAACGGCTCACAAGCACGGAATGTTCTGTTGTAATTGAATGAAAATCGATACAGATATCAACAAATATTTATTTTAAAGGCCTATCGACTGATAACAATACATAATTAAATCAGGCAATATGCCAGAACGAAATTAAACTATGTAAAACATCTATTAAACGGTATTAAATTGGCCTCTCTGAAATTTCTTCGAGGGACGAAATGTAATTGCTCTAGTAAAAGTGAGAATAATTTAAAAAAATATCTATGTTCATAAATAGCGATGTAAATTTGAAATTCATTAGTTAAACAGGGCACCGAAACTGCACGCAACTGTTGAAGTAGTGACTATGTTTAATTCCTTTAACCTCGGTCGCTTCGATAGCCCAGTTGGTTAAGGCATCGTAGTCGTAATGCTGCGGTCGCTGGTTCGATTCCAGCCATGGGACATCGCAGGAAGCTTTTTTTAAATTCAAATATTTACGCGAGTGAATGCAAGAGAGAGACAGCGGCTTCGAAAAGCGAGATAGATCTATCAGTTTGAATTTCAAATATTTCCGCGAAAATTCAAAATTAAAAACAACCGCCGTGAGAAGTGCGCGCGCACCAAGATGGCGGACATCCCGCGAAGTTTAAAATTCAAAAATTGAACTTAGAAAAAATCTGAAAAAAATTAAATTTCAAATATTCCCGCCAGAAATCCAAGATGGCCGACGCGTAACTTAATCGGAAGCGAATGCGTAATTTATTCAGTAGCACATGTGAAAATTACATATCAAAATACATATGTGGTTAATTAGGTCAATCCGCGAAAATTAATTAGATCAAGCCGCGAATAAATCCGCGGTTTAATTCGCGGAATTAGAGCACCTGTCAATCATCCGATTAATTTAATCGAGCCTCGATTAATTTAATTGAACAATTAATCCAATTAGTGGTGTCCACTATACTACTCCGCTGTAACTCAACTGCGATAATAGTTTTCAAAAATCCGAATTCACCACTATATTTCTATCAAAAAAATGCTTAAAAAAAGTGCAAATTAAGTTCGACTTTCTCTTAAAATGAATGAGCTATAAAATAAAACAAAAACATTAAATTTCACCGGTTTTGCTGTAGCACCTAAACTACGGCAACTATCCAAAATTTATATATGGGGTTCGATAGAACTTTACCTAAGGAATAGTTCACTCCATTTAACCAAGTCTTTACCACTCATAATGAGGAAAAAAATCCCATGTTGAGAATAAGTCTGGGGACATACTGTTTAAGAAATGTTGACTGATATACTATAACAACTAATATACAGGGTTATTCAATTTCGAGGCGCACCACTGGGATTTCGAAAACGGTAGAAGATGCAAGGTCGGTTAAAATGGGGTAAAATATGTAGATTCTAATACTGAATTATATTCAAAAATAATTTAACCTAGCCGCTTGAATTTTTGAGTTACGTCAAAAAAAAGTTTCTTTGTTTTTTTTTGTTATACCTAGATTATTATGATACTTAGAACAAAACTACCTTGATATTACTATTGGGAGACCTTTTAAGGTAGAGTTCAAATCAGATTTTAGATATTCCTTTATTTAATTAAAACTAGAAACGTGGAACGTTAAAAGTCTGATACTGACAGAAACGAAGAAAAAGTTAATGGGGACCAAAGATTTAGAAAAGTATACATTAATATAGGTGACTTGGTTTATTAAATTAAATTGAATGTTTTTAGTAACCGGAAGAAGGAAGACGTGATGATATAGAACGCTTCTATATGAAACTGCAGAAAGAAGTTAAGAAGATAAATAGATCCGACTATGCAGCAGGAGATTTAAATGCGAGAATAGCAAATATAGCGATTCCGCTATAATTGGTAATAACTGAGAACAAGGTATAAATGAAAATGGACGAACACTGCGAGATTTCTGTTCGTTTAATGAATTGAAAATAACGAATACTTTTTTCCGGAAGAAAGAGATAAACAAGTGTATCTAGTGTGCTAGAGGAAGTAAGTATCGAATAGATAATGTAACTGTCAACGAAAAATTGTCGCCAGAGAAAAGAAATACACATGCATAGTATGTATATTGTGATATCGAAACCGATCACTATCTCGTAGTTTGTACAATTGAATTATTGGCTAAATGGAGAAATAAAAAAATAAATCATGTATTACAACAGACTGTTAGATGTAGTCCGCAACATACCTACAGAGAAAGACGTAGATAAGGAGTCGAAAAATATAAATACCGGAGAACAGGAATGATGCGCTAGAAAGTAAGAAAAAAAACTATTAGTTTGGAACGAAGATGCTCTAACTACCTAAACTTACAGAACGATATAACATAAAATATATAGAAAACAAAAGGAGATAAAGCAAAGAGTATTATCAGAAAAGTTCAAAGCGAAGGATGGGGAAGTTTCATCGGCAACCCTGAGGATGACCCCATGATCGTTAAAACATCTCTTATAAAGCGATGAGTCACCTAACCAACTAAAATAGAGATGTGGCTCGTATCAACCTCACTACTGAAAACGAACGGATTTTCATCTAGTATGGCTATAGAATACTTCCTAATTTATGAATGTAACTATAACCCACTTAAAAATCAATTGTCAAATTTTACATTTAAGCATAAACATTCATAAATTAGGAACTATTCCATATCCATACTAGATAAAAATTATTTTTGACCATACTGTAGTATGATGTTTGCAGTTGATATCGTCATAATTCGAAAGAGCAAAACCAACTTGCAGAAAGAGATTTGCAAATTAAAATAAATTATAAAGGAATTCAACCTTAAAATATCAGTTAATAAAACCAAGACAATGGCTTTATGTACAACATTTTTTGTGAGAATTAAAGTTGTAACCGAGAACAAACATGCGAACAACCATCACATTGTGACTACTTAGTTATACATATGACAAAGACATAGAAAACAAAATGTGTAAATTGCAAGAAAGAACTTTAAAACAACAAAACCAAAAACACGAACGAAATTTCACAAATTCATGGCTACACTAATGTTTATGTATGGGTCAGGAATCTGGGTTCTAAGAAGTAAAGATCTACAGGGAATTCAGTCGGCTGAAATGAATTTTCCGAGAGCAATCAAAGAATGTAGCAAAATGGATATTCTGAGAAACGAGGACATACAAAATGAATGGGAAATATAAAATTTACAAGATAATCTGAAATAAAATAAGAGTGCATGGAAACACTGTGGTTTGGACAGACTACCTAGACAAATAGTAGAATATTCCCCTAAAAGGAAAAGAGATTTAGGAAGGCGTAGAAAAAAAGTGTTCTAATAATGTCAGGATAGTTTTGTTCTGAGTAACATAACAATCAACAAATAACAAAAACAGCCACCATTTTTTTGGAAATAACTTAAAACCAAGACGGTTAGGTTCAATTTATTACTTCCCTCGTCTACAACACGCAGGAAGTATTGTAATCGTGAAAAGAACACCGAAATTTCTCCAGATCTGCACGTTTCAGGGTCCCTAGATGACGAAAAACAGGTTTTCTCAATGCCCTATGCCTGTTGCCGGTATAACTCAAAAACTATTTGTTGGGGAAAGACGAAATTTTGCATGGCTTCGTGGCATGAAACAGAAAATGTCGGTCAAATATATACATAGTGAGCACCTCTAAAAATTAAATTCTGTCTATTTTTGCTTTAACGCAAGAACTATTACTTAAATGAAAGTAATATTTTGCAAACAACTCAGCTTTTTACCCTTAACAAAAAAGACATATTTTGGACCTAACATATGCAGGGTGAGCATCTTATAAAAATTAAATGTTGCGTATTTTTGATTTAACTGAGAAATAGACAAAAGTAATAATTTCCACATAGTTCAGGCATAATCTTTGACGAAAATGGGACCCAACAGATACAGGATAAATATTGTAAGAGACAAAATGGAGCAATGAATGAAGTATTGAAAAAAGTTGAACTTAAATAGCGCACAATTGATGCTGACAAATGACTTTGTTTTTAAGTAGAAACCGCTAAGGAATTTAATTTTCGTAATTTTTTTAGTCATGTTCAAATGCCTTTCGTACACAGAAGCTGCTTATTTTAATGAAAACAGTTACAACTCCCGCTTCTTAGTTATACCGTTACCATTACAGTTCTAAAAATCTGTAAAAGGCTTTACTCAGAACTTCTCTAGCAAGTGAACTTTGAGACACAAAATAATTTTAAAACTCGAAGGAAACTAGGGATAAAAATATCTTTAAGTTTCTAGTAATACTGAAACAATAGAAGGAAACACTTGATAATACAAATTGCATCAATTTTAAATAAAAAAATATTACCGGTGATGGTATTCGAACATCAGCGCCTGCGAACGAGCTTGTGCATTCGATTTCATTGTTCTGCGGTAGCCCACGGAGAAGCGGGTGTTTGCTGCCTGAGCCAGCGGGACCCTACGAAGTCCTGCGATGCAGCTACATTTAACGTTTTATCGCCGGCCATGAATTTAACTTTGGTGCAACCCAGCTAGGCTTCCCCTAGCGAAGCGCGACATGCGTGTGAACCAAATCACACAGCGGAAAATAAATCGTATGCTTTACAAGAATAAATCAATGCAGATAATTCTTTCACTAAAAATTTCGTCATTCTTGTCTATACATTGTATACGCTGGAAGCATACATTTATGTGCAATAGTTTTTAAAATACCTCAATGCTGAATGTATACCTCGCATTCCCCGTACGCTTTTTGTAAACAATTTCAGTAGCATTTGTTAAAAATAACTTTGAGATTAATTTGATATCACCTGAATCTAAAAAATAAGCTTTTCACTCGTTTAAGAATAATTGAGAAATATTCAAAACGAAGCTTGTAAATGCGATGTATGCATAAAATGCATCAATTTTCAATAATAAAAAGTTCTGAAAATATTTTGCTTTTTTTCAACCGCGAAAAGAATGTAACCTTCCATATTTAGATGAGCAAGGTAATTCCAGATAGTCGTAATGTACATTTTTGAAAACTATACCTTTTAGTGCACACCCTATGATCAAATTTATGGTTCTTGATTTCTAACTATAATGCCAAGCACAACCTCGCCCAAATATGCGTTTCTTACGTATTTGAACTTTCGCGATTTGCGCATTTATTCAGCTTCCGGCCTGAAAAAATTAACATAACGCACTTATTCTTTGCTCCTTTTTGTTTCGCACAACATTTATCCTGTAGCTGTGGGTATGTACAAATTATTACTTTTATCTATTTTTCAGTTAAAGCAAAAATAAATATTTTTTAAGTACTGACCCTGTACATATTTGTCTGAAATTTTTTAGGTTTTATGCCAGGTAGATATTTAATGTGTATGGAAAATATCGCCTTCTTTCCACAAATAGTTTCTGAATTATACCACCAACAGGCAAACAGACAGAGGGACAGACAGACAGACAGAGAGACAGACAGACAGACGGAATTAAGAAAACCTGTTTTTCGTCATCTAGGGACCCTGAAACGTGAAGATTGAAGAAATCTCGAAAGGTGATTTTTTCGTGATTACAACACTTCCTTCGTCTTGCAGGCGATAGAAGTAAAAATAAACTTTAATGAAATTATTTGTTTCCAGAATGATTTGAGTATGTACTTCCAATACAATAACAGTTGAACGTTACAGTTTCCCTATTTTTGTATAAGGTGACTACAATTAGATTCTTTAGCGATTAAATTTTATAAACTTAAAAATATTAAAGTCATATAAACGTACAAAATAGATATTCATAATACACTCAGATTTTCTTTCTAATAGTATATTTGCGATCATCTTGTCACTTCAAATTGTGCAGTGGACATATTTAAACAAACAAGTTTGTCTGTCATAGAGCAAGATTATTTCATTTGAATTTTTGAAAAAATGTTGATTGTTTATAATTTGAAACATTTTAGTAATATAGGCTGGCTACACTAGATGTTTAAAAAAACTCCGAACTGAAAACCTAAGCATCTCCTGTGGTTGAATTATACTTTATCTAAACGTATCTTACGAAGTCATGGTTGCGCGTTCAAATTAGGTTGTACCATCATTACAATCAATCATTTTAGAGTTAGTTAAATATTTAATGTATCCCATCCAATTATTGGAATAAGATTGAAAGTGATATTCGCTGAAAAATTCTGCTGCTAACACAAAATTTAGAAAAGCATTATTTATCAGTTTATCTTTATTTTACTTATTTCCCCGTTATGATTTGCGAAAACTTATTTTATAATGCAGAAACGAAGGCTGATGATATTATATTTTCGTATAAGAGAGACGATAGATCTAAATAAAACACTTTCCAAGCTCACGCTTACCAATTTCCTTTCGAGCATAAGGAGACGTTGATGCCCTCACATGGAGTTTACATTAAAAACAAAATCTACTCTAATGCAGGCAAGTGCGAGATGATGTCAAAGATCTGAGCGAAAACGTGATTTACTTTGAGCATAAAATGAATAATGTAAGAGATTCATATTTAAAAATGTATTATGCGCTATAATAAGTAAATATAGTGTTTTCAAGCATTAAAGTATATAAGTAATAGTTATTAAATAACTAGTATTATTATCTGAAGTAATAATATCTTCTAATGCTTTATTTGTATTTTATAAAATACAGTACGATCAAAATTTATTTTCATATAGTATGGCTATGGAACAGATTCTAATTTATGAGTTCAACTATGTAACTTAAAAATCAAATGTAAAGTTTGACATTTAAGTATAAACATAGTTGCATTCATAAATTAGGAACTATTCCATAGCCATACTAGATGAAAATAAATTTTCATCATACTATACATAGCAATAAGGTGTGATTAAATTGTTTATCAGCTTTGTAACCAAGTATCAGTGAAAAAGCTTCCTCTGCGTAATATTATTTCATCTCCCAATTGCTTTTCAGTAAAGTATATTTGCCAAAATAAGCTGAGGTGGTCTATAATACTAACATTAAGGAAACGATTCCACAATTATTTACAACGATATAAGTGTCATCTTTAAGGATTCTCCTTGATAGCGGTATCGGAGGGAGGCAGAACACCCTCAATTTTCACTGTTAGTATATGTCAAATTCGAAGTTATCAGGTTAGCTTTTGCGTCAGTCTGTGTCAAAAATGACGAAAAACCTAACCTGCTAACCTCAAATTTGACATAAGTTACACTAAAAAAATCCATAAGGGGCGGCTGTGGAAATTGAAACGTATGAATAATATGTTGGTGGCACTGTAAATCGATGTCAAATTCGAGGTTAGCAAGTTAGGTTTTGCATCAGTCTGTCAAAACTGACGCAAAAGCTAACCTGCTAACCTCGAATTTGACATATACTTACAGTGAAAATTGGGGGTGTTCTACCTCCCTCCGATACCGCTATCAAGGAGAATCCTTACAGGTGACACTTATACATGCCTCCAGCAACACTCTCTCAAAAAATAGGCCTTAACTAAATGATCACTAACAAATGTCACCAGCTCTTAGGCTATAGCACTAAGGGCCGGTTGCAGAAAACAATGTTAAGTCTGGTGTTAGCTAACATCGCGTCAAAGTGAACAAAATCGCATCAAATTTTGTTTACTAATGTATTAGTTACCATAAGCATTTGAGATTTGATTCGTTTTTGTTCACTTTGAGGTCGCGTTAGCTAACACCAGACTTAACATTGGTTTCTGCAACCGGCCCTAAGTGTTCTAGTCATGGACGTATCACAGTTTGTGTAGTGCCATTTTACATTTTATATTTCAGCAGTGTCTGTTGTATGTTCATTATAAGTAAATCAAGAAATAAGTTATTTAGCTGCTAGTCAGTAATAATGCCACGAGACGACTGTGAATTATCAAAACTACTTTGGATTTCTCACGATACGGGTTGCTTAGAAACAACACGAGCCCAAGGCGAGTGGTGTTTCTACAAAGTAACCCGTTGAGCTTGTAAGCAAAAATATTTGATAATTCTTAAAGTCGTCGGTTGAGCATTCGATTCGATTATATCATGAATATCAATAAGGAAATTGCACTAAAAGTGTATTTAATGCGTATCCTAGAAAAACTTATTGGAAATGGCACATTATTACGTGTTCTGAATAACAATTTTGTGCATTATGAATGGTATAATCATATACAGTTAATGTGGTTGTTATGACAATTGTACTGACAGCAGGTAACGTGATGTTTGTGAAGGCGTGTGATTCTCACCTATTAATCAGGAAGGTATGTGATTTCCAGTTGCTATGTACATTATCAACAGTTAGTACATGCGTAACTATGCATTTTGCCGTTTTTCATTGGTTGATGTTAGAGGGAGTGGTATAATCAAGGGTAATACCACAAGCAGTGGATATATTTTTGACAAATATTGCGAGTGACATTTAAATGTGATTTTGTTGAGTGAAATTTGTAATAATTTCTATGGAAACGACAAAATATTTGTCAAAAATATATCCACTGCTTGTGGTATTACCCTTGATTATACCACTCCCTCTAACATTCAGCGGTATACTTCCAAAACACGGCATTTTAACATTTTTAAAACAAGCCACACAGTTTGTTGGGGTTTAGTGTTACGTAACCTAGCGATATCACTAAGGACAGAACATCGTTGCTAAGCGATACTTCGCAACAAGGCTATTTATTTTTTGAGTACGTACATTGTTTTGTGAATATTTTGCATGGTGCCCAATATTCAGTGATATACTGCTGTTATTGGTTGAGAAAAGCAAATGTGTGCAATGTGATTGGCTTATATGTTATAGTGTTGAATAGTCAAGAAAATACAGCTTTGATAGCTTACTGCACTATCAAAGGTAGTGTATGAAGTTATGCTACGAGTATTTAAAATTCAAAAGAAGAAATACATATTAAAAACGAACAACATGGTTAAAAAAGAATGTGTATGAATCAAGAGTACAACGAAAACACAAAAGAAGTAAACACATTAAGAAAGTAAAATTTTCCTTTGAAGAAGCCTAGTCATTCAAATACCTAGGAGTATATGGCCATAGATGAAATAAGACAAATGAAGACATCAAATAGTGCACAATTTGTATCATAAATATAAATATTTTAATGAAAGATAAGAAAATTAGTACTGTATGTATTGTATTATCGATAACCTTCAAATGAATTCGGTGTGCGTCATTGTGATGTGTTGACCTTGTTACTCTATCTCTTAGGTCTGTGGTTCTGAGTAAAGCACAGTTAATTTGGTGCCCAACTGTGAATGGTCTCACCGAGCCCGATTCCATCGCCAAGGCTGCGGAAAAAATCAGGCCCCCGTGGTATTCGAACCGAGGACTTGCTTAATGCAATTCTAGCACCTACCCAACTGCGCTACGAGGCTACTCAAAAAACTATCAATTGATAACAAGTACTACATACAACAATTTTAAGAGGAATCTTTTGATAAGTTTTTACAGCAGAGTAAGAAAAAATAAGAGTATAAAATGAATCACAAATTAATGGAACAGATCATTGTCTGCGAAAATAAAGCACAGAGAATTAACTAACTAGAACATATACAGCTGTAGGTTAATTAAGAAGTACATCTAAAAGTAGATGGCTTGGTAAAGTGACGCTTTAGGAATTGAAAATTGGTAGAAGAAAGCAAAGGATAGAAGAACATGGATGCAAATAGAGAAAGAAGCTAAGGCACAGGAACCTTTTAGAGTATTGAAGGAAAAGGAATGAGGACGACGCCACCTCAATTAGCGGATCGAAGAGCTCGAAAGACCGGCTGAAATTTCTTAGAAGAGTGAGCCATGTTTTCTTACTATTTATTTTTTTTTCAAATATTTTTCATTTTTCTGTCTCCATAGTGTCGTTAATTTGTTGTATTAATTTTTAGATGTTTAATATTATGACTAAGTAAACCGAACTAGACACAGAAAACTGTCCAACTGTCTGTAATAGTAACTTGCTAGCCATAATTCAGTACCTTTGGAGAATCTATTGCCTACTTTATTATTGCAATGAAAAGTAGAATAATATACGAGAAATTACTACGTTTATGAGGTTATGAGTTGCTATTGTACGAGTATCTGATGACAGGAAATTCTTTGTTTTCATGAAATTATAAAAATAAGTGCTCAAAGCATTACATGTGACAAAAAAATTAAAGATAATTTCCACAGGACGCACATTTCTATCATGTAACAGCTAGAATAAAACATTTTTATTATAACTAGTATCATTATTTATTGGGCTTCAGCCATCTCTTATGAGTATAAAAGTAAATCTTCCTAGTTGAACGTCAAGCCGCAGTCTCAATTTTTCTCCTGCTTACGAAAAAATACGAAGAGTTTTTGACTACGGTGCTATGAATATTGATGTGCATATTAGAGTGAACTAATCTGTAATGTGATCTTTTCCCTATCTATACCCTACAGTGAAATTGTTACAACCCCAGTATTCACCGCACCCTAGTATGTACACGCGAAACTCGCAAATCCGCTATGAAGCCGGACTACTCTCAATTCAGAAGTTTATCCATACTAGCACTAAAAAGAAAATATTCCAAACCAATCCTTGCAAGTCTCAGAATTTGTGATATCGTATTAGCCATAACCTTGGAACCTTGAATTTTCGTTTGCTTGAAAAGTTAGATTGCTACGTTATTCAGCGAGGTGTTTCGCCACGGGATCTTTTTATACCTGGCAGATAACATGTAATTGTTTATAATAATCAAAAGTCCTCATATTATATGTTTAATTTATTAAACTAGCTGAAATGTATAAAATTATTCTTGGGTGTTTAGTTTCAGCCACCTTCAGTAGACGTTTAGTTTTTATATGTATAGTTATGAAGATTTTATAATATGTGTGTATTAATATTTATGTTATAAGACAGGTGTTTGTATAACTTATTGTCATATATTCCATAAACTAAAAATCATACATATAATTATTAATAATTTATTTACTAATATTCCAAGCTTGGAAGTCTAAATACTTTGTTAAAATAAATAAATATAAGGCACATTAACTATAATCTAAATAAAATCCATGGCTTGCTTTATTTAACCAATATTATGAATGAATATTCGAATTGGGTGGAATTTGTGTAGTTGTTCTGTGATTTAAAAATAAATATTTAGCTGTAACGTAACAAAATAAAAATTAAATTACGTACATGAAATATAAAACCTTAATTTAGTATTGTTTGTGTGGTACAGCTATAACCGTATTAATATACGTATAATATATTGCTCATCTTTTTATAAATGATCATTTGTGCAAACAATTTCACATCTAATTCGCTGTTTGATAAGCGAGCAGAATAAAATTACGTTAACATTATAAATTTATATAAACAGCAAATACAGCCGGTGCTTTAAAATCTTTGGACTTTCTTTAATGTAATATTTTTAAATATATTTGAACACGGTAGCAAACTCGCACACAAATCGACGGGAATTTGAATTTTATGGCATCCAGACGAGTATATAATCACAATTAAGGTGCTCACCTTCCTCGTTTTGAAGTGAAATATTATAAATTATAATTCCAACTTTTTAGCAAACACTTGTGTATATTTTGAAGCTTATAATTTTAGGCCTTAGGTTTACTGCACGTATTAGACTAATTATAATTCAATAGGCCTTACCTGGCTACTCTGGAGCATGGTCAGTTTAAAAACGTTAAAAATAAATCCCTATTCGTTCCTACTAAAGCAGAAGTTTACCGTTTTTATTAGCTCATTACACGGTTCGCTTACTTCAAAGAGGGTTTATGACAAAAGTTAAAGATAGAATGATAACGGTAACGTTTTCTTCATAGCAAGACGCATTTAAATTATAACTATCAGCACTGTTCGCAATACACGATCATCCTCAAGGTATTCTTGAGAACTCTCCTTTTAACTGCGAATGGTGGCATCGGAGACGGTCATCGGTATTAAGTTTGTAGAGAGAATCAACGTCACTAGAAAACAGTAAAATAGTAATTTTTGTATTAAGTGCGCGAAGTGAGTGTTTTTGTGCGTGAGAATGCCACTTCGAACGCACAAAAACACTTCGCCCACCTAATACAAGCGATATTTTTTCTACAACCGTCAAACAAGAATATCAATATTATTTCCCGACGTAGTGCCCGAAAATTTTTGGCGCTCTAGTGCGCAAAATGCATTTTTTCACGTCGTCAATGGTAACGTACATAAATATCCCATTTTTTAACATGTTAAAAAATGGCAAACTTCGCGCATTGATAGCGATGCGCGAATGTCCCCTTTTTTTGACGGTTGTCGAAAAAAATAATAATTAAGTCACTTCCAAAGCGTCGCATTTTGAAGGTAGTTAAATGTATAATTAATATTAACAAATCCAAATTGTAAGTGTAAGTGTAATAATGAAAAAATATACTGGCCACATTTCAATACCAAATTCAGTTTGACTGTCAAAGTCACTATGAAATAGTAATTTATTGTATAAGTGTTTTAGAAGGCGTTTTATCCACGAAATAGTATTTTCCGCCAATCATACTAGAATTGACATATTATTGATAAAAGTGTGTTGAGCAAAGTCAAACATTCCATTACATCAGCCGTTGCTAAGTAATTTAGAATAAAACTGTACAGGAATAATATTCCCGTCCCAGGCAGGGAATATTTTTCGAAATGTTTCTATTTTTGTTAATTACTCTTATCGCTTGGCGGAAAAATATATGTGTATCTTGGACAAAAACTATTAAACTATTAAATGAAAGAACGAAGTTCGAGCATTAATTTTTTTGAGTGGGTAAAGCGTAACTAAAACACAAATACAATATAACATTTTACCCAACAACTCAATAAATACCTTAAAAAAATATAATTTTTTTATTGACAGCTGTGAAAAGGCAGTGACAATTTGGAAAGTACTGAGAGATCAAATAAATTTATAATTAGAGTCGCCCATGATTCATGTTATACGTTTGGCAGTATTGAAGTGTATTGTCAGTATATGTCAAATTCGAGGTTTGTAGGTTAGGTTTTGTTTGCTATTTGACACAGGCTGGTGCAAAACTTAACCTGCACAGCTCGAATTTGACATAAAGTCTATCTTTTCTTGAATATAACTTGGAGCAGTCCATGACCATATATTTTTGTAAGAGTGTACATAGAAATTTAGTTAAAAACCAGGTTTCGATGTTGGTTAAAAATGAAGTTAGCAAGGTAACTTTGAATTAAAATTTCACTTATTTTCAAAAATTGGTCATTAAACTTACGAAAACAACAATGAATTGCTTGCTTAGTTTCTTTTATTTGCCTTTTGGCATTTTGAAGGTATATTTTACAAAACCTTGTAATATGTTTTTCAATGTTCGAACAGCTGTCAAAAGTGACATTAGTGATATTTTAAAGGTTGGGTTAGTACACTGTAAAAAGTATTAGAAATCACAGTCTGCTCTAAGTCATGTTTAAAAAAGATAAGCTATAACTTGATAGTGCTATCAACAAAGCAGTAGTGAGTGACATGGTTTTTATCTCACTAGTGAATAAAGGGCCACTTTAGAGGTCTAAATTGATCGAGTAACATCCTTATAACTAGAAGGTGTTGGATAAATTATATTTTCAATGCTTATGACATATACTAATTTAACAAAAAAGGTGGATAATAAAAATATTGGTTTACAATTCTTTTAATGAATTCTTTGAATAGAAAATTGCTAGTACATGTACACAATGTAGGACTTCAATGAAGAACCAGATATATTAAGAAGCGAAATAGTATCTGCTATTAACAAACTCAGGCCAAGAAAAGCTCCAGGCCCAGATGTAATAACAATAGGTGCTAAAGGCAGCTGACAAGGAGGAGTAGAACTACTCGTTCTATGCAATAAGATATGGCACACCCAACAATGGCCTAAAGAATGGACTAAACCTATGTTTATAACTATTCACAAAAAGGCAGCATCAATAAATGCGAAAACTACCGCACAATTGCACTAATTTCATACACTAGCAAGGTTCTTTTCCACATAATTAATGAAAGGTTTAAAGTCTATTTAAATCCCCAAATACCAACGGAACAAGCGGGGAACGTATTCTCAAATTGAAACAATTAATAGAAAACGCAAGGAAATTCAACACTCCCTTATACAACTGCTTCATTGACTACTGCAAGGCTATCGATAAAGTTAAGTTGCATAAATTATGGAATATATTACACCAAATGCGAGTACCTCAACACTTAATAGCTCTCATCAATAGCTTATACAAAAATACTACAGACGCAGTCAAAGTGCATGAAATGCAATCGGATGAATTTCATCCACAATGCGGGGTTAGACATCTTATATCCTCCATTTTTCAATATCTATGGGGAATATGTGATGAAACAAGCCACCGAAACCTGGGTCGTATCTCAATTAACGGACAAAAAGTAAATAATTTAAAATACGCCGACGATACGGCTCTGCTCGCAAGCAGTGAAGAAGAAATCCGGGACATTATAGGACGTTTAGAACGAGCAAGCGCAACGATGTGATTAGAACTAAAGACTTCTACAATAAAGGTTTTGATAGACCATTGATAATCCACATAACATCATACCCCACATACAGCACATCAACAGATACTTGTACCTTGGGTCGCTAATAACAAACGACGGCTCAACAGAAAAATAAATCAGAAGAAGATGTGAAATATCTAGAATGGCTTTGAAGAAATCAACACGAATATGGATGAATAACAACATATCTAACAAAATAAAATACAGATCGGTACAATGTCTGATCTTCTCTATTTTAACGTAGGGCAGTGAGTTCTGGACTCTTAGACAGAAAGCGAGAAAGAAAGTCGATACCACAGAAATGTTTTTCTGGAGGAAAATGTTGAACATTTTGTGGACAGAATATCGAACAAATATATCAATACTCCAAAAACTTAACAATGAGAGACGATTATCGAGTGAAATATAGCTCAAAATATCAAGATACTCCGGACACATCATGAGAAAAGAACCAGACTACATGGAAAGGTTAGTTACATAGGGGAAGGTAGAAGAAAAAAGATCTAGAGGCCCTTCACCTACCAGATGGTTAGATCAAGTAACAATGTTAACCGAGAATCATATGTATACACTCACTGTCGAGGCATAGGTCCGAAAAAAATTGAGAGAAACAATACAAGACGCCGCAGCGGCCACGACATTCCCTACAAGGAATCAGGCCTGTGGAGAAGAAGAAATACATATACGACCGGGAAAAAGGTAATATAATATCAAGAATCAGAATCAAAAAAGAATATTTTTGGCGACTCCCAGTGTAGCTGTACTATAGATATCGGTTAAGATTTCTATACTGGAATTATTACAAGCTATTTTTATGATCATAAGCAAGGTCTTTGCCAGCCATTTTACTCAATATGCAGTCGTCCATAGCGATTCATTCAAATGCAAGAATAACAGCTCATTCATTCATTTATAATCATTAACTTATTTTGTATAACAATGAAGTAAAATTTGAAGCACTTGGTATTCTAAAAACGAGTTTTGAAAATTGACACCGGGAATACCACAATTAGAGCCCCAAAGAGTGAATAAAATGAGATAATCACATTTATTTTTATTTTGATACTTCAGATATTCATACAATATTTCATTACAGTGACATTAATATATTTTGAATTGTTATAAAATGAACCCAACGCTAGGAGAAAGTTTGGAAAGTTTGTAGTTAGCTGTCGCAATTTCTTGAAAAAGCTACCAAAATATGTTGTAAAATATAATTATTACACGACAAATTCATATTTTCTTTGAAAACCAACTGAAATGTCTACAGCACCTGATGCTACTCCAGTAAATATTATACCGGGTTACCGGTTTCAAAACCGAACATGACATGATATGTCTAAGGTAATATTCCAAAAACTTTCAGCCCCCTCTCCCTCCCTATAATTTAATGTTCTGATCTAGGCAACCTAGTTTTTTTCATTAAATTAAATAACTCTGGTAGCCTTGCGACATGCCATGCTTTTGCTATGTTCGGTTTTTAAACCTGTCACCCGCTATATACACAGTGTCACAAATTTAAACTAACGGAATACGTTTTCCTATTTTTTCTGCCACCCTGTACATTTCAAAAAATGAAAAGTTAAAAATTTACTTATTCTCAGATACGATAAGATCTACTGTCTAATTTGAGCTTTGTTCGCTTAACAACCAGTAAATTATGTTAATCTAAATTAGTCTAAAAATCTCATTTTTTGATCCAAAGTAAAAACACACAAATATCTTAAAAAACATAACAAATGGTCAATATAACATCAATAACAATTTAAAACAATTATAATGTTTAATTGAAATTTTACAACAAATATTTAGAATAAACTTTTAACTATGTCTGTACAACACATTTTTGAACACGACTGTACATTCAGAAGAAAACCTTTAGTAAATTTATACTGGCAGGACTGTCACTCAACATATCAAGTGTAAATAACTGGAAAAAATTGTAATGTTAACGTCTATGGTTATGTATAGTTGCGACATAATCCCAGAAATATGAGTTGGGATGTCTCATCGGCGTGTGGACAAAGAATATCTTCTCAGTCACACGACATAGTAAGATTCTGTGAGAGTGAGACAATAGGTATACCCTGTGTGAACATTTTAAAATAATTTTAGCCAATTCGGTGCTAATCAAATGGATATTAAATTGTATGTATTTTCAACCATTCTCCCACTATAGGGACTTAATTGCAAAGAAGTTGCCCACTTCAGAAGTTTGTGATGGCCAAGGCTTTTGAGGTATTGATGTCGGGTTTTTACAGAAAAGCAGTCCTTTTAGTGCGGATTCCATACATACGTAGCAAAATTACTTTTTGTGTTTACTATAAGTAGAGGATTTTTTTAATTTTTGCGAAACTCTAGAAGACTTATTTTTTTAATGCAACACCATGTATATTGGTCTTGTTAAATACAGATTTTAATAAGCCTTGTTATAACACCATGTTTGCATAGGTACATAAGCAACAAATTGTGAATAATAGCAATTATAATAAAAAATTGAACAAAAAATTTGAATGCATGCCATAACAGCAAATGCTACTTTAATGTTCTGGACAGTTAGTACATTCGATTACTCAATTACTTTTGAGTAATTAAATTACTTAACAAGCATTTGAATTACTTGTGGTAATTGAAATTACTCGCGGTAATTGAATTACTGTGTGGCAATTCAATTAATAAATTACTGACATCGATTGGGTATTAAATCGCCAGGGCACAAAAAATAGGATAAGGCCTTATTAAGTTACATATTAATCAAATTGTAATTTCTGATTTCTTATGACTAGTCCGATAATAGCTAGTTTTGAACACGAGCAAAGATATATTTGGTGCAGGCGTGTATGTTTGTAGATGATATGTGCATGTTTTGCGTCTTGTGTAGTATGCGCTGCGCAGGGTGTAGCATTGTAGCTTGCTAATAATTATTGTGGAAAAAGCGAAAAATATGTTTGCGGTAAGTACAGATTACAGAGTAAAGTGCGATAAAAATATAATTAATTTTTTTACATAACAATGGACAACAGATAGCTTCATTATACAATATTGCGTCTTAATAATTATTGATTAATTTCAATGTGCTTGTTTAAAACGATGTATTACCACATGGCTATATAAATGCTACTAATACAAATATACGACAACAATTTCTAGTGAAAGTACTTGAAAAAGTAATTTACATTGTGCAATTACAATTATAAAGTAACTGGCAATTAAATTACTATTTCGTTTGAGTAACTGAAAATCAGGCAATTCAATTACTTCATTGGGCGTTGATTGGTAATTAATTACTTTTTTAAGTAAGACTGATGCCATATGAAAGCTTATAGAGATCTATATCCAACAAGATCAAAACATAGCGGTGCTGCATTAAAAAATAAGTTAAAAAACCTGTATATGAAAAACCAAAAAGCAATTTCGCCACCACGCTTGTATTAAATCTGCACTAAAAGAACTTTCTTTCTCTAAAAATTCGATATCAATATCTCAAACAGCTTGGCTACTACAAGCGTCTGAAATGGATCACTTTGTTGCAATTAACTCCCTCTAGCGGGAGAAAGGTTAAAATGCCCACCACATGTCAATCATATAATTTTATATCAATTTTATCAGTATTGAAGTAGCTTTCCTAGAATGCCATAATACATGGTGTTTCTAAACTAAGTGGACATTGTTTGTAATAATATTCGACTACATATAAAAAATAAAGTTATAATAAAGCCATGTCCACAAATGAATCCCTTGACAGCTTTAATGTGGGTAATTAAAAAAACAATTCATGTAAATTTTATGCTGTACACGTTCTGTGATTTGGCTGCTGTTTATTGGGAAAAGACTTTTGATAAAGTGTTGCAGCCCTGCTGCCATTTTCATTGGTACAGTACATAAAAATCATATCCGCTTTTGACTTATTCCCGTCAACTTTACTAAGTAGTTTTGGTAACATTATTCGCGTTTCCAATTAACGTAAACCATGTAATAATGATTTTTCGAGTTTCATATTAGCATGTTATTTTAAAAGTGAAGCGCATTAAACCTTGAACGCTTAATATCTTAGAAAGTATGTATTGGCATACTGGATCTTCTATTAAAAGAACATATGGTTCATGCAACACTATATATGTGAACACCCTGTATAAACAAACATAATTTAAAAATGTGCAAACTAGATGCACATATTGTCTCGCCAAAGCAGAATCTTAATATATAGCTTGAGTGAGGAGCTATCCTCCGTCCACACACTTATGAGACACCCTGTGTAGTGTGTATTCTATCGGATTCAAATCGGTCCTATAAAGAAATCCGTATAACGCTACGGTTATGGTCTTTGAATAATTCGTCAATTTCTAAAATTTGTGATGTCTTGTTGAGTTTTACAAATTCAAGAGGTTCTGTTTCTTTCATATTAGTATCAAAATCTATAGCGTTAGTTGTTAACCAGTTTTGAATTTCATGTTTCCTTGAAGTGCTTGTTAGTGCTTTATTAAAAATCATCGAATAATAAGGCGCATTATACATCACTATTATTAAAATATCATTAAATTTTGAATCAGCTTTCTAAACTTTTCGCTGTTAATCTCATTATGATAATCCCCTACCTTAAGCTTTGATTTAATAATAACAAACCATCGTGAGCAAATGCGATTATCCACCTAGTTCCTGCACTGTCATTTCTGAATACTCCAGAGACATCATCACCCTGTCAACATTTTTAGACTGTATATCTGCAATGTATCTGTCATTCTCCAAACCACGATTGCATTTTTTTTAAATAGACCCTATTTTGCTTACATTTCTTAAGACGAAAACCTAACTTCAAACAATTTTTCTAAAGCTTTTTGGACAACCCTGAAAGTTTAAATCTTCTTTGCCCACGTAGTTACAGTTTTTACTTCCTTTTACAATAAAGGAAGTATTGGATTCACCCCAAAAATTCAAAATTGAGTTTTCAACAAATCTTCACGTTTTAGAGTCCCCTGAACCCAAAAAACATATTTTTTTCATTGGTCTGGCTGTGTGTGTGTCTGTGAACAGAATATCTCAAAAACGAAAAGTGGTATGGCGTTGAAACTTCATATATAAGTTTTGTGTACTATGTAGATGCGACAGCAAGCTTTTGAAAAAAATCGCATAACCGGAAGTAGGTGTTTACTCTTGTGATTTTTCAGTTTTTTTTCAAAAAGGGCTCTAATGAGTTTTTTCAAACTTCACATTTTGAATGTGTATTGCTGTGAGATAGGTGATTTTCCAGTTGAATACTTCTAAAACAGGTTTCTTTTGTTTTTTTCCATTTTTTTATTAACTCCTATTTTAAATAGAACACCCGGTATATTATTACATTTCGAATTTAGCTTAAAATTCTAGGGAAAATTTGTCTCTTCAACTAACGCTCTATTTTGTACCGTTTTCGTAGAATTTGTAATTTTTCTAAAATTTTTGACAAATGCTTAAAAATTTAAAATCAAATTTTTGGCTAATTATAAGATCACTGTAAAAGGCAGTTGTGTGCTTGTATCACACCAGATTTTTTAAGTAGGAACTTTCTTTGCACTGTATGCAATTCATGATTGTACCACAATCAAATCTAATTGATTAAATATTGGATTCTGCCTGTTTTGCTAGTAATGAAGTAATGTTATAATCGCGTCACCGGGTTTCGTAGTTTTAATAATAATAATAATAATAATAAATGACTTTATTTTCTCATATAGTAGTAACTACAAGAAAAAAGGCGAAGTTCAACATATGTTGCTCTTCCACTTAACCTAACAAAATATAAAGACTAAAATAATAATAATAATAGCGTTCTATGCGCAAATGTATACAATCTGTACAGTGCATACCAATGCATATCCGAAGCACCCAAATATTTAGCCGAATTGTAAATGTAGTATAGAGACCTAGTGTATAAATTCCATGCTATGACTGCGTAGTAAATAATAATTTTTTGTAGCGTTTTTTAAATATATCGGTATTTAATGTCTTGTATGTAGATGGTACTGAATTGTAAATGTTGCCGATTTGGTACCTAAAAGAAGATTTAAGGTTTTCAGTATTGTGCATGGGAGTTGTTAACAGACCCCTGGAGCGAACATTTACATTGTGAACATCCGATCTATACGTTATCTTTCTACACAAATATTTAGGACATTTTTCCGTAATAATTTTGTGAAATGTGACCGCAGAGTGAAGAGTAAATCTATTTTGAATATTCAACCAACCAGCATCCCTCAGTTTATGAGATATTGGCATGTATTTACGAATACCATAAATGAACCGTAGACAAGAATTTTGAACACGTTGTAACCTTTTTTTATCCATAACCTTTAAGCACGGGCCATAAACTACATTGCAAAAATTTAAATGCGATAGCACAAGTGCTTCACACAGGATAATTTTAGCTTCAACGGTTAGTTCATTTCTATGTGGAAATAGCATTTTAAATTTAAAAATCCAGCTTTGATAACTTTTGACACTTGTTGTGAAAAACGTAGCTCAGCATCAATTGTCAAACCCAAGTTGTTAACTGCAGTGACTAGGTCAACTGATTCGTAATTAATTAAAATGGAGATGTCTGGTGATACAGCTTGTCTTAAGTTTTTAGCTCCAAATACAATGGCTTGCGTTTTCGAAGCATTGATGATTAAACAATGCTTAGAAGACTCTTGTACTAAACTACAAATGTCCTCATTTAATTGTCTACATGCCAATCCTACATCTTCCAGTTTAAAAGACAAGTAAATCTGGGTATCATCAGCATACTGATGACAGCTACAGTACTTTAAAACTCTATTTAATTTTAACGTGTATATTGTGTATAAACAAGGGTCCCAATATGGATCCCTGAGGTACACCCGATTTTACATCCATAGGCGTGGAAATTTGATCATATAATTTAACAGATTGTGTTCTATTATTAAGATAACTTTCAAAAAACTTTAGAGGCGTCGACTCAAATCCAATGTATTTTAAAATAGTATTTTATGACTTAACGTGTCGAACGCTTTACTGTAGTCCAAGAGTACAAGAAGGGTTAATTTATGTTGATCAGTGTTAACAATTATGTCATCAGTAATATTCAATAATGCAGTACAGCAGCTGTGACCAGGTTTTATTTCGTGCTCTATTAGTGCAAGGGATATACGTTATGAGATAGGATATTACTTGCCTCAACCAGTAATCTCAAAAGTACTTTATTCATCAGACATGTTTATTTTAGTTTTAGAGAAGATGCAAGGATTGTTATCAAGAATAAAATTTTCACATATAATCTCATAAGAGCATTAATTCTTTCCGGAAATTTTTTTGAGTGCGTTCCAACAACGTCGTATTAATTTGCCCGAGCGGGACGCGAGGGCAAATTAGGACGTTGTTGAATGCACGAAAAATAATTTCCGGATATGAATTAATGCTCGAATGCAGATTCGGTAAAAAATCGTAACGATACAAGCCCTCAAAGTTAGGCTGATCTACCTACAAAAAATTTCCAAGAAATTTTGTTGTTGTCTTGGATACGGCTCGTGAACTAATTTTTCTATTGGTCATTGATGAGTGTCGTACGATTTTCTGATAAATAAATTATGAAAAAAAAGCATGGCGAATACTGAATAAATAGTAGAGCGAATTACAGTTTGTTAATTTAAAGATTGCGAAAATACAGAAAGGAGGAAAATGCACATAATATTCAAAATAAAAATATATAGCAAATAAAAATAATTTCACCAAATTTGAAATTTTTTCCCAAATATGAAAAACAGTATATGACGAAATATTAAATTCTTCTCAGATTAAATTAAATCTACATTTAAGTGAGAGGGAAATCCTGCATAGCAGCTAAAACAATTTCTTAAAAATTAATTTTGATCTACTTTTTAACGCTAACTGTATTTGCGAGAAATGGTTAACTATTATTGCGGCAATCTTTTAAAAATTCTTTTTATTATACGAATGTTGCAATATTCATATAAGCATTTACGTAACTGAAGATTGTGCATTTGCTTCCTAGTCATTTGTACACAGCTTAAGCAGTAAGAAAATTTGCAATACAATTTTATGTCGTAAGTTTAAAAAGTATGTTTAATTCAAGGAAAAATAAGTAGTGATAATCATTAGTATTAAATAGTGTTATATGTGCTACCTACAAAACAATCATTGACGTCGCATCATAAATAAGGGATAAAGGATAAAGTTGTGCAATATTAATTATGTATTTTACAATTTTACTTGCTCTCAAAATTTAATGACAGTTTATAAATTACATTTCAATTTTGCTATTACGTCAAATTTTCAAATATTCTAAATGATGCTTTAATCCATCTCATCTAGCCAACTTAACAGTCGTTCAATAACGCTTCAAAACTATGTAATCGAAGAATTCTGGTGTATGGGAACGTAGTAAAACTATAAATAGTTTAGCGGAAGAAAACTCACCCAATCATAAAAGCAGCTTTACTAGTAGTACGTTTTGCGCGATAAGTAAGTGGTCTAGTGACGGAAAAGTAACGATCGAAACTAATAATGAGCAGGTTGAGTACTGAAGCGTTGCTGGCCAAGTAATCTAGAGCCAACCAGGTATCACAGACTAGAGGTCCTAGCGGCCAATAACCCAGCAAGGTGGAAACGGTGAACAGCGGCATGGAGATGAGCCCGATGGCGAAGTCGGCCACAGCGAGAGAAAACAAGAAGTAGTTGCTAATGGTTTGTAGTTGCTTGTCGATTTTGAAGGAGACCATAACCATGACGTTACCCACTACGGTTATGAACGATAGAATGATTGCTATCGTGCCGATGAAAACGGTCTGTGTGATAGTGTAGGTGGCCTCGTGCGGAGCATAGATGATAGATGCGTTCGGCATCGGCGTCGTATGGGTCATGGTGTCACGAGGACGCGCAGTCCGGGCGCCGCATGTTGCTTCGCCCTTTCTGGAAAACAGAAATCCAGTCAGTTATGTGCTTATCGGATGCTAAACACTATAACTAGAATATCATGCTATATTCTCATAACACATGCACTATGAGCTACTGAATTCTAAACATATCTTTTTGGTACTGTTATAGAATTTACCGGTTTCAGGATATTAAGTCTTTGTTTACATATACAAAAGTAGGCTGGTAACTAGGTCATAACTTATCTGTAGGGTAAAGGAATATTACCCTACATGGCAACCATAACCACACAGCAACCGATAAACTATTGAACAAATCACGGATGTTATGAATCATAACAGGCTTATATGTTAAAAGCCTCGCTCTACGAGCTCGGATTTCAAAACATCTGCTGCAGTTATGATACTCATAACATTCCTAGATTTGTTAATAGCTATTATAGCGAAGAACTGAAATTAAAGTTAAAATTTCCGTAATAATCAGTGTTTAGAAAAGAATGCAGTAAAATGTGGGTAACTTTTCACAATAACAATATAAAGTGCAATTTAAAATAGCTCTTAATAGTTAATAAATGTCATGTTAGCGAAGTGAATAGCATTTTAGCCTGATAGTCCAAACAGAGCCCGGCTTACTGACTTATATAAAGTAAGTTAGTGTAAGAATTAATTATATATTCAGTCTCTGTAATTTTTCCTTATTATGTAGGTAATATGGATAGTGAGACCACAATTTAGGACAGGTGAATTTGAAAAATTTTATTTTGGCAAATCAAGGCAAGCTAATGTAAGTTTAGGTCATATATTTAAAAATATCTGCAACGAAATATTTGATAATACAATTCTAGAACTGACTATTTTACGTTAGACAAATTGCTAACGAAAGTGAAGACAAAATTCAAATTTCAGGGTGATGACCCAATTGGAAAATTTGGTCGAAACGAAATTTTGGCATAAGTGACTACAAAAGAAAATCTAATTTTTTATAGAGGCCTACTTTGCACCTTCGTTTACAAGGGTAATAATCATGTGCATAGTCATTCATAATTTCCTAATCATTTTTAAAAGGTTATATTTCTCACTCTTTTACAATATTTTTGGATTCATCCATTAATTTCACATATAAAAGCTACTGTTATTAAAAGCTGAAACGATGTACTGTTCCCAGAATATTTTTTGGATAGGTTTAATTATAATACACACCTTTGCCCTGATTTAACCATGTTAGTTTTCTTTGCCTTTTTTGAAAGTTGAATGGCGACTCCGGAAATTGAATAACAATGTGAGGGAAATTACACATGTTTGTACGAGTGGAAGGTTTAAAGCCTAGGAGTGTAATAAGATGTTTTACTGTGGTATTCACAATTTCAACACTCATAGGATGTATATTTGTTATTTATGTAATAAGGCAATAATCAATAGATTATAGCGAGGGAATGTCTAAAGTGCGACGTGGCGGACAGCTTTTAATTTCCCGAGGGCTATAATCGTGATTATGCACGTGGTACATACAACGTCTTATTTCGTTTAGCTTTTCAAAATGAAAAAAATTCACGGATTCAGTAGTTTGGTTGCAGACTTCTACGTCATCGTCACTGGCGCTGTAAATTTTTGATGTGCTATGGTTTCTGTGTAGATTGTCGGTGTTGCTATACTACATTTTAGGTACTTGTTATACTGCTTAGCAACTTTATAAGCCCTCGGGCCATAAAAGCCATATTAGGCCCGCTATCGAAAGTCAATAAACAAGATTACGGTTTCAAAATGAAATAAAAAATATATACCTAGTTTCAAATATGCAAGCATTCTTAAAAATCTAGCGTATACGTTATTAATTTTCCACCGACCAGATACTACTTTTTATAAGTTATCGAGCAACTAGAGCAAGTGGTGCAAAAATGACACATTTTAAAACCTTTTATTTTTAAACATCTTAATTTTGTTATCTTTTTGCAGAAGTTTTTTTTCAATACAATTTAAATATTCCAAAATACTTTTAAAGTATTTAACAAAAATATTTCTACCATATGCAGATTTTATTGCGGAGTAATACTTGTATAAAAGGTTTTAAAAAATTAAATAATTTTTTTTTAGAAAAAATTAATCACAGTGTCTCATTTTAACCTGCCTTTGGGGTATGAATGAGACAGTATAAGTAAAAAATGAGATATCGTATTTTTAAGGGCATAGTTAAGTTAATTATTTCTGGGGTAATATTAACGCAGTTGAAGTAAAAAAATAAGGGAAGATTAGTACAAATGGTTTTATAATTATTCCAATAAACCTTAGAGATAGAATACAAAACATAAATTCTCACCAAAAGAGATCAATGGACAATAAACATAAATTATAAAAATTCTTAAACTACAGATATAAAACATTTAACTTTAGTTGACATTAGTCAAAATTAATATTAAAAAAGGAATCTCTAGCAGTACCCCATGGAATTTTGGAAAAGGTGGTTGGAGAAATATAAACTTATCTCCTTTTCGGAACAAATAACACACAGTAAACTTGTCTCCTTCAATATTTTCTATCATTACAACCTAATGTAGCAGATTTATCTTGTTACCAAAATATAGTCCCCAATAACTACTTCACTTGAATATATTTCTTTTTCCAAAGGACTATCTTTTTCTATTAGATTTTATAATGTTATATGATTAATGTGATTCTCATCTTCGGTTTCACTTTCTGATGCGGAATCGACGGGCACATCCACATTTGTTGTCTTTTTTGCGAAACTTTCTTTTTCAATACGATTTAAATATTCCAAAATACTTTCAAATGAAGTAGATGAAGTGGATGAAGTTGTAAAAATTTGCCTAACATCATTTGTAGATACAGGGTGTCCCAGAACTGCCGCCCCATAGAAAACTAGCATGTGCCGACAGCAAAAGAGGCTCCAAGAAAGCAAAAATAAATTTTCTACTACTCCAAATAACTGAGTTATAGAGTTTTCAATTGCACCAATCCCAGAAGCTCGGTCCTCAGGTATTACTGAAAATCCGACACGTTGCTAGACAGCAAAAATAAATACTAGCTTCGCAAATATCAAAGCACCAACTGTAGTAGACTAGATTTATGGATAGAAGATTTTAATAAAACGAATAATCGCAAAAGCCTGGCAACGAAAAATTGCGGGCATCCTACCTTAATGGTGCGAAGCCCTGATTGGTTAACTTGTCTTTTCTCGGTTGTCGCTTGAGATAGGACTTTTTTCTTCAAAATACCGATTGATACATTCGCTCGAATACCCCCATTTCTCCCTGGGTAGGCAGTTCTGGGACACCCTGTATACTTGTTCTTTTGTCTTCCTCATTTTCATTCTGACCGTCTTGGTGTATTTTTTGTTTATTTCCTGAACTCTTGTACGTACTTATTCGTCAATCAACACTACACCGGAATACTCCGGCGTAACATGTACGATAGAGTTGGCTGATTTTAACATTTTCGAGACGTAAAATCACACATATTGAAACTGAATAAATTATTGAATCATGGCTGTACTATTAATTTGCCAATCAATATACGGATGTATTAGAAATACGTGTGTTATGTTTAAGGCATAATGGACCTCGGTAAATTAATAAAAACCTATTTGTTATTTTTTTAAACTACCATCAAACTTATTTAAAATTACATTATTTACTAAAACGCCTATGATTAAAAACATGCAGTAAAAGATTCATCAGTTGTGATAGAAACGGAACGTTGTCAACAATGTTTCATTATTGTAAGTCATGGGGACCAATTAAATTAGTAACCGAACGACTGGTTTGGCCAAAATTGTGGGGGAAAAGCAATGTGAATAAGAAAGTTATTCATTCTAGTGAGTTCTTCCCAGGGTTCAAATTAACACACCTATTCCTAATACACCATATATATTTAGGCTTTACAATATATGATTAACAATTTGTCACTTTGGCGTCCCAGTATCCACTGACGAAACATAAGGTATAGCGCGGAACATATAATAGGAAACAATAAAATTGTATATACAGTAAATTATAAACTTTTGAGCCCTTTCATGTACAATATAAGAAATCTTGCTTAAATAAACAAAATAATTGCAATCCCAACCTTAATGTATAGATGCCGTAACATGTCGGAACAAGAAGAAAATAGAAGCTGCACAAATGGTATTGCTCACATAAATAGCTGGATAAACCTTAGCAGACTAACCACGCAGTAACGATATTCGTGAATATAAACCAAGTAAAGGGTAGAGATATGTTGGAAGAAACAATATACATTATGTAACAAGTCAGCATAGTTAAGACAGTTCATGATAATGGCGCTGCGTAAGACCAGGAGTTTTATTCTGATTTTTCTTCTAAATAGATAAGTTTAGTGACGAAACACACGTTCCCAGAAAAATTAAAGAATTTTAAATATTACCTTGAGTTTATACCCAGAAAAATTGATAACGTTTTATGAAAAAGAGTATATAAAGTAGAAGTAGATAAGTATCTAACATTAGGATGTTTGTTCTGTTTTCAAATATGTTTTGCTAAAAATCCAAAGCATTAAGCAATGCTATGGTCTAAACATTCAGTACTAAATTCAACTTTGGCTGTAAAAGATAACTCGAAACTTAGTAAGTTTTCAAAAATTAGAACAGTTGGTTAAGTACACAGCATTTAAGCCAAACATTTTCAAGACGAGAAGTAACAAAACCATTAATTTAGACCTAAAAGTTACCTGAACAGTTGATGATATAATACAAATGCTAATGAAGAATATTTTAGATGTAAGAACAAAAAATATACAGACGATTCAAATACGTACTTTTAAAGCGTTTCTAGTCTCATTGCTTAATTTAAATTATTTTCATCCATAAATCCGTTTGGGGTCATGGCACAGTTTAAATAATCCAACTTTGCGGCTTAAGAGCCACATGCTTATATATTTTTTCAGCAGAGACGAAAATTTCATGGTTAAAAATGATTTTTTTATAGTTTTGGAAAAGTAAAAGAATCATTGATGCTAAAGGACATCAATGGACGAACAGGAATTAGAACAGTGTATGTGATAAACTAGTATTGATATTGAAACCTAGAAGAAAACGGCATAGGTGGATTGTGGAATTATAAAAAACAAAACTACATCTAATTTACCTGCCATAAGACACACAGTTTAATAACCGAATAAAGACTAGAATTTACTTTCAAGCAATAATCCCCAAATTATGAGTAACCAGCACAAGAAGAACCTTCTGCAATCTTGAATAAGTACGTACCCAACAATGATAGATCAAACGCAGAAATTAAAAACTACGATATATTTGTAGACGCGTATAGGAAGCATTCAGAAATATGCATTAAAATTCTTGTAGAAAATCTTAATATCAAGAAACTACCAACGATTATGCAATTCGATTAATAGCCTTAGTTGTATCGCTCAGCATGATTGTAACAAGTACATTCTTTGACCACACAATGATTTTCGAGCAAATCTGAAAATGGTCGGATAATACCTAATACAGTCGACGTTAACTGATACTCGATACAGCACAGATATTTTAGATGTTAGGGCACTCCGATGGACAAATGTGGAATCCGACCACTATCTTGTAATTGCAAACGTAGGATCTACTAGTTGAAATACTTGATAAAAGTGGAGAACAAGAAAAATAAAAAGTTAACACCAAAACTAGTAAAAAAAAATTGAAGACAGACACTCCTGACTAAGTTATCAGGATCTGACTAACAAGCCTCAAATTTTGTAATATCAAAACAAACAAGACTAAAAATTCATAAAACGTAATTAAACCTGGCGTTAGTCTATAGATCTTTCACGTGTACGATGAAGAAAAATCTGTAAAGGGCTTTACTCAAAACGTCCCTCGCATTGGACGTTATGACACAAAATTGAGCAAAGCTGTATTTTCGATAAACATATATTCCTTTAGCAAAATGACGGTTAAGCGCAATGTTTTAATATTGTTGTCATAGTATTCTATCTTGAGTTACTCAGAATTAGAGGCGGAAGGGACAACCGAGAAACCAGGAAATTTACAGATGGGCAAGCGCCCAGCGGTCCGCTTTCTGCAAGCAAAAGCAATTGCCAAGGCGGCATTGTTCTGGGCTAGTTTATATAGTTTTATGAGGATACTTTCATAAAGACAACAAGTGGGCGTTGTGACACTAAATAATTTTAAAAATCGAAGGAAACTGTGGGTAAAAATATCTGCACGTTTCTAATAATACTAAATAAAATTTTTAAATAAAAAAATATTATCCTTAATGAGATTCGAACTAGTGTCTGCGAACGAGCCCGAACATTGGATTCCTTTGTTCCCCGGTGAACTACAGTTGTGCTAACTGCTCCACGCCCGCGCTGACAATTCTTGGGTTGCAGGTCTATTTAACGTAAAGCACTTATTCGTTGTTCCTTTTTGTCTCGTACAACAGTTATCCTGTATTTGTTGATTACCATTTTTAGCAAAAATAAAGCCAGCACTATGTACAACTTAATACTTTTATGTATTCCTCAGTTCAAGCAAAACTAAACAAAATTTTATTTTTTAAGGTGCTCACCCCGTATATATTTGTATGAAATTGTACCGGTTTCATGCCAGGTATATACATACATACATATATATATATATATATAATATGTATGCAAAATATCATCTAAATATCAACAGACAGACAGATAGATGGAATTGAGAAAACCTTTTTTTTCCATCTAGGGAACCTGAAACGTGAAGATCTGAAGAAATCTCGGAAGGTGATTTTTTACTGATTACATGTAGTAACATGGATTAACACGGCTGTCCCAAATTCTACAAACACAACGAGAAAGCAAAAAAAAAGGAAGGTGACTAAGGACACAGGAGGATATCGGAACGAATTTGCAAATAAGTAGTTGGCATACAATAGTTTAAAAAAACACTGTAGAGGGACGAAACTTCATGAGAAGACCAAGGCTGATCATCTGTAGAGTATTGAGGAATAGATCGAGGAACAATACTGCAAGAGAAGAGATATAATATTTTTCAATTAAATTTCAATTAAAACAATTCATGATATTTAAAGGGTATTATAAGTTTCATAGTAGAAGTAAGCTGTTGCCTATTTTGGAAAATTAAAATATCAATGTAACCCTAATAAAACAAGAATTCCTTTTATGAAAAATAAACCTCAAAAGTGAACGTAAAGATAATGCTTCACAAATGTATAACGTTGCCAATGGGTTAACGCTGGGTGCTGTTTGCCAACGTTCTAGACGAAACACTGAAGACGTGGAAGCAAGCTTAATAATGAATTGCGTAAATTACTTTCGGTGTTGTTACAGACTATTAACCACTAGTATATTATGCAACAAATTTAGAAAAGTAATATTTTACTGAACAAGTATGGCTGGTTTGCGTACGAGCGTTAGCGAGTACTTAAACGGTCATACGAGTTCAGTAAAACCATTTTTCTAATGTGTTGCGTATACTATTTTATCGCATTTCATAAGAAATGTAAGATATTACATTTTTACATAAAAAAGGTATTAAATGTCAAAACATAACCGAGTTGAGCAGAACTAATGTACTAAAGCACAATAAGCAGCGCCAGTTGATGTTATGCATTTGGCAGTACTGAAGTGTATTGTTGGTGACACTGTAAGTCTGTCTTAAGTTCGAGGTTATCAGGTTAGGTTTTGGGTCAGTTTTGACACGGACTGACGGACTGTCAAAATCGAGGTTATCAGGTTCGGTTTTGCGTCAGTCCGTGTCAAAACTGACGCAAAACCTAACCTGATAACCTCGATTTTGACATAGACTTACAGTGTCACCAACAATACACTTCAGTACTGCCAAACGTAAAACGAATCGCTGTT